>PVJN01037623.1:0-20801 GCA_004026805.1 Lasiurus borealis | reverse complement strand
GGGCAGTTTAGATGCTGTGAAATTAAACCTGTTCTAAGTGTACTTGTTTGAATTAATTGTATTGTAATATTATTTGTTGAATGTAGTAATTAGGTATTTATGAATATATTGCTGTAATTTCTGACAACATCCAAAAAAATAAAATCTTCCTAAATCATGTTAAGAGAATAATCTTTTTTATGCTATAATAAAAAAAAGACATTTTTTAATGCTCAACCACTAGATAGTTTTACAGGTAAAATGTGAAGACAGATCCAATGTACCTCAGTCAGGTTTTAGGAAAAAGGTATTAAGGGGCTGATCTGAGATACACAGGACTCCTGACCCTTCACAATAAAAGTGGTCTCATTCAAGAAGATTCCCGGATTAAAATCTGAAAGACGAGTAAAAGTGACAAGAAAAGGCAAGGTCTGTCACATGAAAGCAATCCTCTAAACCAGCAGTCGCCAACCTTTCAGACCTCACGGACCTACGGTTGGCGACGACTCCTCTAAACAGTCGCCTTAACTGATAAAAACAAGTCTTGTGTATCCTAATCCCTCTGTGCCTGGCCCTTCAGTGTTCAAACAACCAACAGCTGCTTTTTGGAGGGATATCTAAATCGATAGCAATATGGAATGGAGAAACTTGAAGATTGGACTTTACTAGTAAACACAAGAGCAGATATCAGCAGGTCTCTTCCATGCTCAGCTGATCACATACACTCCAAAACTCCCTTGAGATAGCATGTGAGAGTAGAAAACCTGGTTACAGAAACTGCCACTCATTGTTTGATTCTAGACCAGCGATTTTTAACCAATGTGCCACAAGCATTTTTTAAACATGGAATACCTGAGCACAAACCTCTTTTCCCTTAGATTGTCAAAAAGTGAAATAGCCAACCTAATAGCTATCAACAGTGTGAATGAATCAAAATTATATCTATTCTTTTTGGTCAGATTGGCAAAAAGTATATTTTTTGGTGTGCCGCAGAATTTTAGTAATTAGTTTATATGTGCCATGAAATGAAAAAGGTTGAAAATTGCCGCTCTAGACAATCTTTTACCTTTTTAAGGCAATAAAATTTCTATGAGGAATTTAGCAATTCCAAAATGCTATATTTGAATTTTTTTCTCTTAGAAGTCACCCTTATTTGAGCCACTGCTACCTACGACCATCTTACCCTAAAACCCAACAAAAGCAGTGTTATAGGTCCAACTTTTCTTAGCACTGGGCTTCACTCATGTACTCAATAACATGTAGTTTTAAAAGCAACCCTTTAAACTGTAACCAGAAGTAGCAAAGATAACAAGAGACAACCAGAGTGTTTGAAGTTTACAGCCCACTAGACACCTCAGTTTGATCTAAAATAAAACAGCCTTGGCTGGTTTGGCTCAATGGACAGAGTGTCAGTCTGGGGACTGAGGGGGTCCCAGGTTCGATTCCAGCCAAGGGCATATGCCTAGGTTGTGAGCTCAGTCCCCAGTAGGGGGCATGTAAGAGGCAGCCAATCAATGATTCTCATCATTGATGTTTCTATCCCTCTCCCTTACTCTCTGAAATGAACAAAGAAATATATTTAAAAATAAATAAAACCAATAGATTGGGTTGATTCCATCTTTATTCTGTATTAGGGTTTACCAGGGGTGGAGAATATCTGGCCCATGGGCTTTATAAGGCATTCAAAATCATTTGGTCTGGCCCTACCAAAGCATTAAGGGTGTTAATTTAAACGTTTGACCAAATATAGCAGGCTGATTTTTAAGTTGATAATTTTGTATGGCCTGCAAATGTTATAAATATCCAAACGGCCCTTGGCAGAAAAAAGGTTCCCCACCCCTGGCTGAGATGATCAACCCCAGTCGGCATCACAAGCCACCATCTGCCATCCTCTGTGTGAGCAATCTAGATTCTAAATTCAGCCAAAAAGAGCCATATCCTATATAATAAAAGCCTAATATGCAAATTGACTGTCACTCCAACACACAAGATGGCCAGCAGAGGAAGGTAGTCATGGGCGGTTAGGCCAGCAGGGGAGGACAGTCAAGAGTGATCAGGCCAGCAACGGAGGACAATAAGAGATGACCAAATCAGCAGAAGAGGGCAGTTAGGGGTGACCAGGTTGGGAAGGGAGGGAAATTAGGGGTTCCTGGGCCAGCAGGGAAGGGCAGTTGGGGGCAACCATACCTGTAGAAGAGAGCAGTTAAGGGTGACCAGGCTGGCAGGGGAGGGCAGTTGGGGGTGACTAGGCTGGCAAGGGAGGGCAGTTAGGGGTGAACTGGCTGGCAGGGAAGGGCAGTTAGGGGCGACCAGGCTAGCAAGGGAGCGAAGTTAGGGGTGACCAGGCTGGCAAGGGAGCATAGTTAGGGGTAAACAGGCCAACAGGGTAGGGCAGTGAGGGGTGACCAGGCCAGAACAGGAGGGCAGTTAGGGGCAATGGTGCCGGAAGGGGCGCAGTTAGGCATCGATCAGGCTGGCAGGGGAGTGGTTAAGGGATGATCAAGATGGCAGGCAGAAGTGATTAGGGGCAATCAGGCAGGCAAGCAGTTGGGAGCCAACAGTCCTGGATTGTGAGAGTCCTGGCAGTTGGACATCCCTCGAGGGATCCCAAGATTGGAGAAGGTACAAGCTGGGCTAAGGGACAGCCCTTCCACCCCCCATGCATGAATTTCGTGCACTGAGCCTCTAGTCAAAAAAATAAAGAAGGGCCTAGGGCCACATTACCATTTGTATGTCTGTCTTTCCAAAGCAACAAGTAACATCACTGAACACTCACATACACATAACAGTTCTGTGCAGGAGACCTGAGACCCTGCTAGGGAGAATGGCTTGTTTGCTAAAGCTTTTTCTTTCTTCCGTAAAGGAACAGTTGTGGAATTCCACATCTAGAGGTAGATGTGGAATTAAGAAATATCTTAACTAAGCACAACCTGCTGCTTTCCAACAATGTTATGAATCCATTCCTTGCTTCATTGCACATTTTTCTTACATTCAAATGGTTCCAGAAACCCATCACTATGAGTACCTGTATCATGTCCTGAGCACTCTCACATTACCCAGTAAACTCCATGCCACAGACACAGACCTTTACAAATCAAAGGTCATTCTCTAGAAGTCCTGAGACTGGGCACTTTCAGAAGGTTGCAGGTTTGTGCGGAGTTTGTACATGTGATTGAGAGCTTGTGTGAGGAATGCCCCGCTGGTGTTGATCTCCATCAAGGTCAAATTATCCAGCTAAAACACAAGAGAAAATAGGCAGGGTTGGTTGAGGAGTTTCTGATTTTGAGAAGAGGGTAAAAACCTGAACAAAAACAAGGAGTCAATAATGTTTAAAAGCACAGCCAGTAATTCCTGCTTGTAATAGCCTAAGCGGGCAGAATGCTGTAGGAAGTCCCTCAGCAGTACACCTACCTTTGCATGTGCCTCCTGCTGCCTCACAAAGCTGTCAGCAGACACCCGGAGTTTGGCTATGCGAGTGTCCCACACATCCTTGATCAGGGTGCGGATCTCATCTGCTTTTGGAATGTTGTCTGAAGCGCTAAAGAAAGCAAAAAAAAAAAAAATTGCATAAGGAAGCACTCAGTAAACTAAAGCAATATCCAGATAGAAGTGGCTTTAAAAAAAAAAAAGGTTGCTTGGATTCAGGTAAAATACACGTGCTGTCCTAGACTCAGATTTTGTTTTGCTTTGTTTTCGCTTTTAAAATGTAAGGATTTCTAGCAGTTAAGCTTGGTGCCAAGAAAATTCAGCCATGATCCACAGTTATGCTCATGTAACCTGTCCCCTGGCAGGCAGTGGCACAAGGACTTCTGTTCTGTAAAATAATAAATAAGAGGATAAGCTCTACATTGGACATTTTGTGTCTCAGGATAATTCAGTGCTCTGTGCTATAGAATTTCCTTCTAGAAAGAATTTTGTTTCAAGGCTGGCTCAGAGGTCATGACTTCTATTGCTCATACCTCATCGGTTACCCAAGGGCTTACAACCCACCAAGGAAAGAAGATAACAGCTCTATGCCATGCAATTCGCTCAGCACTACACAGTATTTCCATCCTCACAAAAGCCCTGAAAGGTAGACATTGGCCTACTCTACAGAGAAAACAAAAATACATTTACAAAAGTCACAGAAGAAATTGCAAATTAGCATAACCTGAGCACATTTTATATAATGAATTCTGGGTAAAAGTTTGGAGTCAGCAAGAGATGGTCAGTCTTCCTGTGAGATTTTTCAACTAATCTTTGAAGGAAAAGACAAACTAGAAGATAAAAGCGAAGCTCACATCATCATCACCAGGCATTCTAGGATAAGCTGGAAATGACCTCTTCACATGCTAAAATTAGCTCAAGATTAGTAGATGGATAATCAGTGGTATAACATTTATGTAGTGGATTTTACTTAAAGCTCAAACAGCTGGATCCTTTGCTCTGAGCAGCAGTAAAGAAAAGGACCCAGCCCTAACCGGTTTGGCTCAGTGGATAGAGCATCAGCCTTCAGACTGAAAGGTCCCAAGTTTGACTCCAGTCAAAGGCATGTACCTTGGTTGTGGATACATCCCCAATAGGAGGTGCACATGAGGCAGCTGATCGATGTTTCTCTCTCATTGATGTTTCTAACTCTCTATCCCTCTCTCTTCCTCTCTGAGAAAAAAAAATCAATAAAATATATTTTTTTAAAAAAAAGGACCCAACTCCTTGTTAAATGAAATGCAGAAGGTACAATTAAGTCCCTTAGCCAAATGAATTCTAAATAATTCTAACACAAGAGTTTCAATAACAACTGCATACATAATATATTGAACTCCAAAAATGAAAGATGAACAGGCCCCTCACCTCTACTTCCAGATTCTCCACTCCGAGTCACTCTCCCCACAGCAGGCTTTCTCATTTCCATAGATGTCACACTCCTTCCTCAACACCCTCCTGGGACTCTCCAACAGAAGGAAAGCCTCAGCTCTCCCACCCCATACAGTCTATATGTGTCCCAACAGCTGTTTCCCAAATACATCATGTCCTTTCACACCTCTGCCTTCTCCCCCAGATTTTTGCTCATCTTTCCAGCCTGAGATCCCTTCTCTGATACCACTAGGCATTAGGGTTGCATCCCAACATACTCTGAACAGCATTTATCACACGACAGTGATAGCCTAAGCACATTTCTACCACTAGTGGACTTTTCTTATAGATCAGGATCAGAGGCAAATGTGAGGCTTCTGGCCATTCATATGACAGACATGCAAGAATTCAAATGCACATAACCAAAGAATAAAAAGGGGTAAAGCTCTAGTAATAAAACATATTTACAGTTAATACTAGAAGCCCAATGCACAAAAATTCATGCAAGAATGGGCTTTCCTTCCCCTGGCTGCCAGCATTGCCTTTGTTCTGGCCAGAGCCACCTTTCCTCCTTCCCATGCTATCCAGAGGCCCGGAGCAGCTGGGGCAGTGTGGAATGCCTGCATCCGTCGCCATGGCAACAATGCAAGTGTCCTGCCCCGTGTGTGCAAATTAGCCCACCATCTTTGTTGGGTTAATTTGCATATCCACTCCTGATTGGCTGGTGGGTGTCACAAAGGTACAGTCAATTTGCATCTTTCTCTTTTATTAGTGTAGATAAAGGCTACTGCTGGGAATGATGAAGGAGGCTCATACTGGAATTAAATGTCAATGTTAATCCTATATAATTAAAGCCCAAGATGTTAAGTGTCCGACTGTTCATTTGACTGTTCGACCAGTCACTATGATGCCCACTGACCACTAGGGGGCAGACATTCCCCCAGCTTGCTGCTGGGGTCCGGCTAATCAGGACTGGGCAAGATGGGCCAGAAATGCCCTGGAGCCCTCCCCAGCCCTAATCATGGGGTCCCTCGGCCTGGTCTCCTCCCTCTCACAATCCAGAACCTCTCAGGGGATGTCAGAGAGCCAAGGGACCACACCAGTGCACAAATCTGTGCCCCGGGCCTGTGGTTAATAGATAAAATGAAAAGAACCAAGGGATTTACTAGGAGAGGGAAGGGTGGAGAAAAGGAAAAATGAGGAAACTAGAGACTCCAGGCAGTGTGAATGGACTCTCAGATTACTGACCTGAGGAACCAGGTGGCCAGGAATACCACTTACCTTAGTAATGAGAGTGAAACAAGAAAAGAAGGGCAGGGATTAAGGGATAAGAACCATGATTTCAATTTTACACATGTGCTCTCAGTGAGATTACTTACTGATTTAACAGGAGTTTGGTCAGTTCCATGTAGTAAGGACTAGGCATAGGGGTAAAAGTTTGTTCCATTCTTTCATGATCCCTAATCTTCTCCAACTTTTCTGAAATTTAGAAATGAATACATTTAGCATCACCATAACCAAAATATTTTTTTAAACCTTCCAAATTTACCAACTGCCTATATGACCTATTCAATCAACTGACAAATACATTAAAAACAGTTTTTGGACCTGCCAGTGTGGCTCAGTGGTTGAGCATCAATCTATAAACCAGGAGTCATGCTTTATCAGTCAGAGCACATGCTGGGGTTGTGGACTGAGTCCCCAGTGGAGGGCCTGCAGGAGATGGCCAATGAATGATTCTCTCTCATCAATGATGTTTCTCTCTCAGACTTAACACATTACAGACAAATCATGAGAATTCTAGTGTTTTCTGGCTTGTGGCCAATCACAATATTAAAAAAAAAAAATTAGCTTGTAAGAACATGTAATAAATAACTTCAAAATGCAATGGGTATTTAATTTTAAAGCCTGCATTTAACATTTACATAAAACATTTTTTGTACTCGTTCAGTAGAAACTTATCTGGCCACTGGGTAAAGCCAACAATAAAAGTACTGGTCTGCAATGTGTTAATAGCCTGAGAAAACCTCCAGTTCTAAATCTGAACTGCCCACTGTGCTTACAGGATACACACAGACACGACTATGCTGTGGAGTCTCACTTTAAAGGACTGACCACCCATCTCCAAGGGGCCCTTGGTATTATCTTGCAATCCTATGAAACTTCCCTGATCCATTCACCCTCTAACTTTTGATCATGCCCACCCTCTTCATGCCTTCTCTCATCTCACTGCCCCAGTTCTCAGCCACTACCTTGCCAAGTGCCCGCATGCTCCTACCACCACATCTTCCTAACTTCCCTGTGTCTGTCCCCATACACAAGGGCCAGCCTTCCAGGTATGCACCGGACCCTCCTCTCTCACCTGCACAGAACACCACTCCAGCTTCAGACTCTCACTCTTGAATAATCATAGTTTCCCCTCACTGTGCGACCATTCCATCAAACATGCTGCAACATCTCCCATCTTAAAAAGAAAACCTGCGCTGGCCAGTGTGACTTGGTTGGTTGACTATCATCCCATCCACCAAGAAGTCACAGGTTTGATTTCTAATCGGGGCACATGCCAGGGTTGTGGATTCAACCCATAGTAGGGGCCATGCCGGAGAGAGTTGATCAGTGTTTCTTTCTCTAATTCTCCCTTCCTCTTTGAAATCAATTAAAAACATGTTGTTTTTTGTTGTTGTTTTTTTAAGAAAAAGAAAACCCTCCCCTGACACCAAATCTTCCCTAGCTACCAATCCATTTATCATGCCCTTTACACAAAACTTTGAGTTGTCTGACACTGGCATTAACTTCCCCTCCCCAACCACCCAGATGGGTGTCTATCCTACCCCTCCACCAATCCTCTTCCAGAGGATCAATCCTCTTCTTTGGAGTGTATTAATTTAGCTTCTGGAACACCAGAGTTCTCATCTCACCAATTCCTCCTTGCCTTCCTGACCTCTCAACACTGTGGTGCAGGGCTCACCTAAACCCATGACCCATATGATCTCTTCCTGTCTCATTTAAATACCATTTATGTGCTCATAATGACCAATTCACATCCCCAGATCAGTCTGTCCCCTGAATTCCTGACTCAAATACCCCGCTGCCCATATTATTTCCACATGGATTTCTATCAGGCACCACCAGTATAAGATGTTCAGAACCCACTCCTGGTGTCCACCCACTTTAGCCCACACACTGCTCCTGCAGTCTTCCCCATCTAAGAAAACAACAACTCCATTTCCTTCCAGAGCTAATGAAGCACAGTAACCTCCATCTTGTATAAAAACTGCTGTTTGAAATTCTCTGCTATTGATAGTCCCTTGTTCTGTAAACTGTCATTTTTGGAAAGTCTCTTATTATATAAAATAACAGTTTTAGTTCGAATAATAGAAAAAGATAAAAACTTAACTGACCTTGCAAGCTAGCCATCTAAAGTAATGGACTAATACTGATAATAATTCCCATATTCTTTTGCCAAATGTTTGTTCTTCATGTATCCAAAATTACAAACTATCTGTAACAATAACTCACAAGGCACTCTTTGTAAAATCTGCAGACAAAGAAGTCCAAAAGGTATAAATACAGGAAACTTCCTGTGTGACTTTGCTCAGAGATTTGGAAGAAATACCTTCCTATGGGCCTCGCAAAATAAACAACTCCTAATTAATTAGCTCATTAAGGCATCTTGTATCTCACTCACTGATTTATGATACAACACTCAAGCCAACAACCCTGGTGCTAATCTTTAATTAACTCTTCTCTCTCATACCCCTTGGCCAATCCTTCAGCAATCCTGCCGATTCTTCCTTCAAACTCTGCCTAGACTCCAACCACCACTGCCCACCTCAATCAGCTGCTCCAGCTACTCTCAGCTCTTGCCTGGATAACTCTCTACTGCTCTCTCCCCACACACTTATTCTTTGCATAGAATATTCATTTTTTTTTTTTTTTTAGTCAAAATCAGAGTATGAAACACCTCTGTTCAAACCCTGCAATTCCAATGTTGGCCAGGGTATGGAGCACTGGAAACTCTTGGACAATTCTTGTGGATTATTATAATAATGGCTCAACCCCTGTGGAGCACTGGCTGGCAGTATCTCATCCAGCTAAGCACAGTTTGTCCTATAACCCTGCAATGCCACCCCTCTAGGTATTTATTTACCCAAGAGAAATAAAAACATATCCACAAAAAAGACTTGGACAAGATTATTCACAGCAGCCATATTCACAATAGCCAAAAATGGGAAATAACCCAACTATCCACCAACGTAAGAATGGGTGAACACACAGTGGCATGCGCATACAATGGAACACCACTCAGCAATGAAAGAATGTAATGACACATGCAACAGCAGTGAATTTCAAAAACACGATACTGATTAAGGAGTCAGAGACCAAAACTGACATACTAGATGATTCCATTTATATGAAGTCCAAGAACAGGTAGAACCAATGTGGTGGCAGAATCAGAAAGCAGCTGGTTCTTGGGCACTGTGGACTGACTGATGTTTCACTACTTCTCACCACAGTATGGCCCAGGACTAGGAAGAAGCTCGGGCTAGGGTTTAGAAGGGCCAAAGTGGCCAGAGCTGATCTTAAATGAGCTTTGAGGGAATGCAGCCCTAATAGAGCCAGGCCTGCTGGGACTGGAAAAGCCCTTCAAAGCGGAAGGAATTGGAGTTTCCCACTATGTTTCAGGACTACCAGGGCCACTCGCCCCTTAGGACAGGGAGTAAGGCGGGAATGCCCAGTCTGCCTGGCTGAATGCGTCCTTGCTTCTCAGAGGCAGGTATCCCCAAGTGATTCCCAAGGGGAGAGGGCAATCAAATCACTCATGGCTTTTCAAATTCTACATGCATGCCAAGACCGGTTTGGCTCAGTGGATAGAGCATCGGTCTGCGGACTGAAAGGTCCCAGGTTCGATTCCGGTCAAGGGCATGTATCTTGGTTTCGGGCACATCCCCAGTGGGGGGCGTGCAGGAGGCAGCTGGTCGATGTCTCTCTCTCTCATCGATGTTTCTAACTCTCTATCCCTCTCCTTTCCTCTCTGTAAAAAATCAATAAAATATATTCAAAAAAAATTCTACATGCATGCCTATTACCACCACCACCACCACCACCACTTCCAATAAAATTAAAATGATTTGCGACAATGAGCCATTCACAGCTTTGAGAGGGGGAAAAAAACACAAGAATAAAGTCAAGGTAAAGTCAAGCCTGCATTTTGATGCACTGTTTTCTTTTCCCTAACAATTTTATCGACGCATAATTAACATACTACACAATTTACGCACCTAAAGTTTACAATCCAATGGTTTTTAGTATATTCAAGAAGTGGGCAACATTTTCATTGCCCCAAAAGAACCCCCCCCCACCGCCACCACCACCACAATCCCTCCACCACCTCTATAGCCCTATCCCCTAGGTAAGTACTAATTTATTTTGTCTCTTTGGATTTGCCTACTCTGGATAGTTCATACAAATGGAATGTTACAAATAGGGTCTTTGCGTGTTCTTTTCAGAGAGCATAAGATTTTCAAGGTTCATCTCCATTCTTTTACATGGCTGAATAATATTCCCTTGCGTGGAATCTTCTCGTGCGTTTTCTATAATGTAAGAAAACAATTCTGCGCAACATGTCAGCCTATATCTATAATAATAATAAAAGCGTAATGTGCTAATTAGACGAGACCTCTTTCCAGATGTCTGTCCAGAGACCTTCCTAACGAAGCTGGGCTGCGAGGGAAGCGGGGTCCCCGGTGCCAGGGAGAAAGAAGGCCTACTCTTGCACGAATTTCAAGCCTTGGGCTTCTAGTGTGTATATACTTACGTTAAAATGTTTATTTTAAGGTCTTATAATACTTTTAAGTGTTAAAGCAACGTGCAACAGCTTTAAACACCAAATCTGAACTGAAAGTGATACACACCCCCCACACTGACAGGGCCCTGGGAATGGCGGTCAGCTGACTCTATCTAAGGCGTGCATCTGCAACCACTGACTTCAGCTGGTCAGTGGGTCACGGCGTCCCTGCAGGACCCGCGCACCCGCGTCCTTACCCACATCCATCCACTCCGGAGGGAGCACCCGGCACTTCTGTCTCTGCTTCAGGTTAATGGCCAGCCACAGGGGCACCTGCACCGGTAAGCCGGGGTTAAAGGGCCCCAGGTCCCCCTGCGGAGGAGAGCAAACCGCGGGTAAGACGAGGCAGAGCTCGAGGCGTTACCGCACCTCCTGTTGTCAAAGAACAGCAGAGGCACGAATTTCATGCACTGGGCCTCTAAGTATCTATACATTTAAGTTAAAATGTTTATTTTAAGCCGAGACCGGTTTGGCTCAGTGGATAGAGCGTCGGCCTGCGGACTGAAAGGTCCCAGGTTCGATTCCGGTTGGGGGCATGTACCTTGCTTGCGAGCACATCTCCACTGTGGGGCATGCAGGAGGCAGCTGATCGATGTCTCTCTCTCATCGATGTTTCTGACTTTCTATCCCTCTCCCTTCCTCTCTGTGAAAAATCAATAAAATACATTTTTTTAAAAAATGTTTATTTTAAGGTTTTATAATCTTTTAAATGTTAAAGCAGGGGGAAAGAAGGCCTACTCTTGCACGAATTTCATGCATTGGGCCTCTAGTGTGTATATACTTAAGTTAAAATGTTTATTTTAAGGTCTTATAATACTTTTAAGTGTTAAAGCAATGTGAAACGGCTTTAAACACCAAATCTGAACTAACTGTGACACGCACACCCCACACTTAGAGGGCCCTGCGAATGGCGGTCAGCTGACGCTAAGGATGCATCTGGGACCATTGACTTCAGCGGGTCAGCGGTCCAAACGCAAACACGGCCGGTGGTCACGTCCGCCCTCGCCGCACCTGGTGGCCGCACCTGAGCCCGGTTCCCGAGCCGCCGCGGGGAGGCCGCCCGAGAACATCTGCGAGGCGCGGGCTACCTCCCGGGGCTCCCCCGCCCACGTCTCCCGGCTCCGAACCTCGCCCCCCCGACCCCGTCCACGTAGGGCCCGCGCGGACTGGACACGCCGAGTCCGCCGCCTGGCTTCCCCCACCCGAGACCGGGGCGCGTCGCCGTCCGCGGAAGCCAGTCCCTGAAGCGAATGCCCGGCGCCTCCTTACCCCGATGAGGTAGATCTTGTCCAGACTGAAGTTCGGGATAATGGTGACCAGTTCCTTCTCCGCCAGAAACTCCACCTCGGCCGCGTCCATAGCGGGGCAAACCAGCACCGCTCAGCGTCCCTGAAGTGTCGGGGCGCCGCTTTCCCGCCACCGCGCGCGGGGCCCGCCCTCGGCCGGAAGGGGCCGTAGCCGACCTATAGCAAGTCGGCGCTCTCCGCGGACGGCGGGGGGCGGGGAGCGCGGCTGCTACGAGCCCGCCGATTGGCGAGCTGGAACGAGGCTGACCGCTCAGCCCCGCCCCCTCGCGTCCCGGCTCCGGCTCCGGCTCCACCCTCTCGTACACAGGCCTGGCCACGCCCACTCCCGAAGGACGGCCACGCCCTCTCTCGGGTCCCAGACCCCACTCCCTACCCGGTGCGTGCTTGGCGCGCCTTTCTGCATCTAGCGCCATGCTTCTGTGTTCCTTCACCTGCCCTGGGCGCCTACCCGCCTTACTCCTGGGGCCTGGAGTGAATGCATTTATGGAGACACAGCATTATCTGAAAGCCCGACCCCATGAGGGAAGGCGTTTCCTTTCATTTCACAATCTTCTGACCCCTATATACACATTGGTTAAAAATCTTTAAAAATGTAGATTCATCTCCACCACCACACACACACCTCCAATTTTCCAATTTGGAAACTGCAGGGGAAGGGCTCCGAATCTGTACGTTGGCAAGCAACCCAGATGAAGCTTATGCAGGGGCAAGTTTGCAGGCTGCAGCAAATCTGTATTGATTGAGGCGCTCATCTGTTTGTTGAACAGGTGCCCTCTATTCAGTGGGCTTGGGTGAAACTTAATAGCAGTGGTCCTCCATCTCCCCATGTGTCAGAATCCCCGAAGATTCTGAGTTAGCATGCACACTCCTGGAGAATTGTGTTTTGAGGGTCGGATGAGACCAGAAAGCTGAATTTTAACCAGAGCCCAGGGAATTTTGATGGGATTCTAATAGGCCAGGGAAGTTTCTAGGGAGGTGAGGGAGCCGGTGCCGGGCTATTGGGGAAGGCAGCGGGCTGGCTTTGAATTTGAAATCCTGCTCATTAGGCTCTGAGCAAAAGCAAAGGAGACATAAATATTCCAGGGTTCTGTATCCTGGCAGGAAAGCTGTCCCGCTCCAGATAACCCCATGCTTTACTCTCTAAGCCCCCTACAACTGCCCCATTTAGGGTTATTGGGAAGATGAAATAAGACTATAGTAAGTTCTGCCCACGCACATGGCATGGGAAACTATGTCTGTTGTTTATCCGCATGGGAAATTGTCATTTGCAGACC
Organism: Lasiurus borealis; assembly: GCA_004026805.1. Classification (NCBI taxonomy): domain Eukaryota; kingdom Metazoa; phylum Chordata; class Mammalia; order Chiroptera; family Vespertilionidae; genus Lasiurus; species Lasiurus borealis. The sequence goes on along the minus strand of PVJN01037623.1, from coordinate 7,560 downwards.
TGGAGAGTACTATCATTGTGTGTCATGTATTAAGACAAACTTTCAAAAAATAAAAAATAAATGAAAGAGCCTCTGCATGCTGTGTGACGCAGGGCAAGTGACCATCCGACCTCAGTTTCCTCCTCTGCCAAAGAGGTAGGAGGAGAAGGAGGCTGGAGTGTTTAGAGACCGGGAGAAGCACTGGGCCACCTGGCCCCTCCGGAAATAGAAGCTTCTTCAGACATCTGCAGAGACTGTGTGCCAACTTGTCTGGGTTTTGATTGATGGGAGAATGTTTTCTTCACTGGCAAATATTTGTGTTCCAAAGTTGGCGAGGCTTCCCTGCAGGCTTTTCGCAGCCTGTAAAAGAGCAAAGGAAAAGGGCTGATGGGAAAGCCGAGGTTCAGAGAGGCCACCGCAGGGCGAGTAGGAGAGCAAGCAGAGCCTAGTGTCCACATCTCTGAGTCCTGGTACCCTGGTCTGTAATATGGTGACAGTGCTGCTGCTGACCCCACTGGGATGCTGGGAGAACAGGGGATAGTATGCAGCGTCACACACTGCAAAATGGTGGCTGCGAGTCTCAAACGTGAGTGTCCATCAGTGTCACTTGGAAGACTTGTTAAATGATTTTCCTTTCACAGCAACATAATTTGCAACAGCCAAAAGGTGGAAATGACCCAAATGTCCATCAACGGAGGGATGGAGCAACAAAAGATGGTCTATACGTGCTGGGAGTGTTATTTAGCCAGAAATAGGAATGAAGCACCAATGCTTGCTATAATGTGGGTGAACCTTGAAAACATTATGCCAAGTGAAGGAAGCCAATCACCAAAACCATGTATGATTCCATGTGTACGAGCTCTTTAGAACAGGGAAATCTGCAGAGACAGAAAGGAAATTAATGGTGGCCAGGGCTAGGAGAGAGAGACATGGGAGTGACTGTTAATGGGGATGGGGTTTCTTTTTGGGGTGGTGGAAATGTTCTGGAATTAGACAGTGGTGGTGGTTGCACACTCTGTAAATGTACTAAAAAACACGGAACTGTGGACTTGAAAAGGGTGAATTATTCCTCAACAAAGCTGTGTTAAAAGGCCCTCCCCTGAGCTCCAGGCTCAGACTTTCTGACTCAGAAACCACACACTTAACATGCTCCCCAGGAGGTTTTGTAGTGGGGGGACCCGGGGAGGGAAGCAGCTGCTGCAGGCCAGCCCAGCTCTGAGCCATTCCCAGGCTCCCGAGAGGATCCAAATGTCCAGCCTCATGCCTGGCTCCTAAAGTCAGGGATGGGGAGTGGGGAGGGGATAAAAGGGGGAGACTGTGACGCAAACAGACAAGAGGAACACAAGGGAGGGGAGAATGATGGAAGTGGGGTTGCTACTTCAGAGTGGGGACAAGCCCTCATACCATTATTTCCTGCTGTAAGAAATGCCTCCCCTGCAGGGCTAGAATGCCCATGTGGTAATGAATTTGAGAGTTGGAGATGAGATTAATGGGGTGAAGAGACAAATCCTGCATGCCAAAGAATTCTAGATGATGAATATAGATGCCCAGCCTTCAAGAAGGTGGAGCATTGCCAGCTGGCGTGGCTCAGCTGTCCTATGCACCAGGAAGTCACGGTTCAATTCCTGGTCAGGGCACATGCCCGGGTTGTGGGTTGGTCCCCAGTGGGGAGCGTGCAGGAGGCAGCCGATCAATGATTCTCTCTTATTATTAATGTTTCTATCTCTCTCTCTTCCTCTCTAAAATCAATAAAAATATATTTACCGGGGGAAAGGTGGAGCATAACACCCCACTCTTAAAGAGTGGGCTGCCCAGAGCAACTTGCTTTCACAGAAAACGGGATGGAAACAGGGGAAAACAGAGTAACTTGACAGTGAAGAAACCTGATCAACATGACCGTAGCCAGGTGATCAAGCTCAACAGCAGTGGTGAGGCATGGTCACAGCATGCACCTTATACCATGGATGAAAAGGGCACTTTACCCTTTACCTCCCAGACCTACCACCGCAGTCTAGTCATGAGAAAAACATCAGACAAATCCCAATTGAGGGACTTTCTACAAAACACCTGACCAGCACTTCTCAAAAGTGTCAAGCTCACCCTGACCTATGGGTAGCTCAGTTAGTTGGCGTGTCATCCTGATACGACGAGGTTGTGGGTTTGATTCCCGGTCAGGGCACATACAAGAGTCTACCAAATGAGCATAAATATGTGGAAAAACAAATAGATAGATGCCTCTCTCTCTCTCTAAAAAAACAAAACAAAACAAAAAAAAACCCACAAAAATCTTCAAGGTCATCAAAATCAAGGAGAGTCAAAGACTGTCACGGCCCAGAGGAGCCTAAGAATTCATGCCAACTCAATGTCGTGTGGGATCCTGGATGAGATCCCAGAGCAAAAAAAGGACATTAGGGGAAAACTGGGGAAACGGGAATTGAGCATGGACTTTAATGAATAATAACGTATAAAAATCGGTTTCCTAATTGTGACAAATGTACCAGAGCGGCATAAGATTAACACTGGGTGGGCAGTATAAGGGAACCTGCTGTACTATCTTTGCCACTTCTTTTGTAACTCTAAAGCTTTCCTTACCAAGAATAAGTTTATTTGCCAAAGCCTTCCCAGCCCCCCCCCCCCCAGAAACCTAACGCACCTCAAAAGACGGGAACCCATTGCCCTCTTCAGGGTAGTCGGCAGCATAATAACTTTTGGCCGCACAGAGCAGTGCTCCAAAGTGGGCCAGCAAGGCGGACTTCTGGTCTTCCTGCAATGATGAAAATGTTCCGTTCATTTCCGGCGGGAAGATTTGGCCGCACGTGGAAGGGGAGCATTTGCAATACGACTGACGGGGGACCAGGATCCTCTGAAGGGTCATTTCCTCTTGCTTCTGACACGGAGCCAGCAGCCCGCCGATGCATCCCCACAGAAAACGATGAATTACAGTGAAGAAGTGAGGAAGTGGGTGGGAAGCGCCGCAGACTCTCAGCCCTGCCTGTGCAAGAGACTCATCTACCCGATGCCGGGCCACCCCTGGGCCCGATGAGCCAGAACTCCTGGAGTGGGGCTCAGGCCGGGGCCTGGGCTGAGAGCCACTGCTCTGATAAACGAAGCCCAGCCTCTCTCCTGTGCTGCTGGTGGTGGTGGTGGTGGAGGCGGGCAGTGACCTCAGGGAAAGCACTGACTTGCAGCTAGTGGTGTCACCATCTAAGAAGCGGGCTCGAATTACAGTGTGGGCAGCAGGAGACAAATGCAGAAGGGTGACTTCCTTGCCTTGCCTCGGCTGAAATATGCCAGCGGTGTGGTTCTGAGCAGGGCTCTGATAACACGACACAAATGCCTCCCTAAATAGTGCCTTCCCCCCTCTCCCCCGTTCCTCTCCCTCTGCCCACGGATCCAGGGGGCCAGGAGGCACAGCTCCCGCTGGGACTTGAGCCCCTGCCTGCGTCTCTAATGTGGAGGTGATCACGTGGCCTCTGGCAGGGCTGACCTTGGCGGCTCCCATGGGTGAGGGCTGTACCTATTCTGAACACCATCGTCCCCGGGGGCCCGTTAGGTCCTCAGCTGTGCCAACATGGCAGGTAGTGGCTCATACTCTCAGCAGGAGCGGACTCTTTCTTTCTTCTTAATTTTTCTTCATTGGTTTTTGCTGGGGAAGGGGGAAGAGAGAGAGAGGCATCCATTTGTGTTCCACTTATTTATGCATTCATTGGTTGATTCTTGTGTGTGCCCTGACTGGGGAGCAAACCCACAAGACTGGCATATCAGGATGACACACTAACCAGCTGAGCTACCCAGCCCGCACAGGAGAGGCTGCCCCAGGAGGCGGCACATCACCCACTGAGTGAGGCAAGGAAGACATGCAGCGGCCAGCTCTCTAGGGCCTGCTTTGTAAACCTCTCTCTCTCTCTCTCTCTCTCTCTCTCTCTCTCTCTCTCGTCATTTAAAGTTCGTTAACCGTCTCCACTTAATTGGCTTACTTGCTGTTAATAAATTGGCAGCACAAGGAGGGGCCGGGAGGGCGCGCCCAGGCAGGCTCCTGTGCGTCCGGGAGGAGCTGCTTTGGGGCCGCAGGTGGAGGAGCGACATGAACAGCTCTGCACTCAGACATGCGACAGTCCAGCAGCAGGAGACTCCCCTGAGATGGGCGCTGGCGAGAAGTCCGGATGAGCAGTGGCGATGACCTGAGCTAGGACAGCAGGCACGAGGACCAGCACGAGGGGCTGTCTGACACCGGAGCCCGCGCACTGCCTCGCTGCACCTGGAAAAGCCAGGTTTGGGGATGCTGCTGGGCCCTATGCAGGTGGCCACAGGTATGTCCCCATCTACCTGTGGCCCGGCACAGCCTGCCAGCATGCCCTGCCCCTCCCCGGGGGGCCTGCAGGCTCCTCGCTGCCGCTCACTGGCCTCCAGGGCTTGGCGGGGGAGCCATCATGCCAGCCGCATGGCGCACATCACGGCTGCGCCGGGTGCTCTCAAGTGGCTCCGACATGGTGCGAACACACTCTTGTGTCTTTTTGCCATCTGCTGCTGTCATTAAAAAATTACATTTCCATCTGTTTCCACACTTCGTCCCCTCCCAGCCTTCCCTGCCGGAAGCGTATAGCACAGATCCCAAGTCTCACTTCAGACGTTGCTGGCCTCCTGGAACCTGGGAGCGTCCCTGGGACACACCAGGGCGAGGGGTGAGGGGCTCTGTCAGCGGCCGGAGCTGCTAATGTCCATCCGTCCACCGTTTCCTCTTCAGCTGCCGTTTACTGCAGCCCCTGCTCCACTGCTCTCTTCGCTCCCCCACCCCCCCACCACACACACACTTTGGGGGGAACCGTTTACAAGGCTTTTTATTGTTGGATTTAATCAGTGTGTGCAGCTTTGGCATTAAAAATAAATGAAAAATAAGCTGCAGATGTTAGTAACCATCCCCCTCAGGGTGTATTAAAATGGAGGAACTGACTCAGGAAATAAGAATCAAAGAGCCATGTTTTGAGGTCAAGATAAATTGTCTTTCTAAACCAGCCTCACAAAGGCCCTCAGCCCCACCCAGATGGCACCCTGACCTTGAATGAAGGGTCAAGTTCACGGAGAACACGACGACCCCACAAGTGGATGGCACCAGTGGGCCCGGTGGATCTTCTCAAGCACAGCCTCGCGGACACCAGCGTTGCTGCCAACATTCTAGAGGCCCCTGTGAGAAGGCCAGGTCCAGTGTCCTGTGCAGCCTCAGGCTGGCCTCCCGCCTGGTCTTCCTCCTGTTGCCATGGGCACTAAAAGCCTGGATGAAGCGGTGATTGGCCACGGCAGGCTGCTGAGGAGGCTGGAGGCCTCTGCGCAGTGCCCAGGGAGATGTGGACGGAGCCAGGCTAGAGTGAGCACCCAGCCCCAGCCCTGAGGCCCAGCATGCCCCGGGGCTCCAGAGGGAAGAGGACCGGGGCCACAGGTCAGGAGCAGAAGCTGTGAGTGCGCTTGCCTGGCCTATGCTCCAAGGGCACGCACTCTGCTGGCCACTAAGTGAGGAGACACAGGAAGTCGATTTGAACCCAGCGAGAGCCTGACAAAGCCCAGCTCCCGGCAGCCGCTCAGCAGGGCCACGGCCAGCTGACAAAGCCCAGCCAGAGACCCGAGAGTGAGAGATCACTGCTTGTTGTTCTAAGCCTCTGAGTGTGGAGGGGGGGTGTCTTAGTCCACTGGACGGCTGTAACAGGATAATTCCACAGCCTGGGCGGCTTATGAACAGCAGAAACTGTGTCCAGTTCTGGAGGCTGGAAGTCTAAGATCAAGGCACCAGCAGATTTGGTGTGGGGTGAGGGCTCGCTGCTGGTGCACAGTTGGCCATGTCTTCGCATGTCTGTGGGGGACACACACCCTCAGTCTATAGCAGGGGTGGGTGGCTTAGTACACAGCAAAAAGCAAACCAATACACTATGCCCCAGATTCGTGAGTTAAATATACATAAAGTGCTTAGAACAGTCCTGCACACAGCAAGCAATAGGAGGGCTAAACAGATAAAAACCCTGAGACTTCGTAAGCGTGAGATCTGGGAACTGGCGTGCGGGACCACGTCCCTGATGCAGAAGCTTTATTTTCTAAGTGTCATGTGTGAAGGTGCCCAAGGCTTGAGTGTGGGTGTATCAGCCCCAGGTCCTGAGCGGCAGCTGACGGGTTACCCCTTCCTTCCTCTGAAGACTTGCATATCGGTGATTATGAAACAACTAGTGGCCCCATGCATGAATTTGTGCACATGGAGAGGAAAATAACTAGAAGAAATATTGTAATATTTGCCCTTTTTCCCTCAGAGCCTGGGAGCCAGGTGGCAGAGCTGCTCGCACCCTCCGTGGCCTGGCGCCGCCCGCTCACGTGCTCCACCATCCTGCTTGGTCCCCCTCTCCTCAGGCCTCCTGAGTTGGCAGTGCCTCCCATTTGCCAGTCCTGCATCGCCAATGCCCACCATGTCCTGTGCTGCCCCCTGGTGGTCAGTGCACATCACAGTGAGCAGTCAAATTCCCTCCCATCTGCCCGGCTGAGGAGACAGTTTGCATCTTAGGCTTTTATTATATAGGATGGAAGGGGGTCCTGCCCCAGGAGAGAGGGTGCTGTGGGAACCGGGGGACAGAAGACTTAATCTGCAGGGCCCAGCGGGAGCAGCATCAGGTGGCCATGGACCCGGCTGTGCCAAGGGACAGGGCTGGGAAAAGGGAGCAAAGGCATTCCGGAGACAGACACTGCACGAATGGGCGGTGGACTGTGGTTTGCCCCACATCTCCCATCCCACACGCCCTTCTTACCATGCGCCTGTGACATCGCTCCCATAGAGAGACCGGTGCGCCCCTGCAGGAAGCAGGACCCCTGTATCAGTCGGGGACCCAGTACAAAATGAACATCTGGGCCCTTGTTAACAAGGATTAAGAATTTTTAGGCAGCAACAGCAGAGAGCAGGTCCTTCTGAGAGCGGGCCCCGTTGGATCAGGCCCATCCAAGCCCATGGAGCAGGCCCTGACTGTGGGCCCACCATACAACCCAGGCACTCAGCAGTCCAGTGTGCCCGGGTGTGTGAGGGTGACTGGCTCCAGACCTCCTGCGGCTCTTTCCCTTCCCAGCCTCAATTCTTCTTTTTTTTTTAAATATATTTTATTGATTTTTTACAGAGAGGAAGGGAGGGGATAGAAAGTCAGAAACATCGATGAGAGAGAGACATAGATCAGCCGCCTCCTGCACGCCCTCCCCACACTGGAGATGTGCCCACAACCAAGGTACATGCTCCCGACCAGAATCGAACCTGGGACCTTTTAGTCCACAGGCCGACACTCTATCCACTGAGCCAGACCGGTTTCTGCTGATGTTCTTTTTTTAAAAAATACAAAACTGCCAGAACCGCCAAGACTGGTTTGGCTCAGTGGATAGAGCATCGGCTTGAGGACTGAAAGGTTCCAGGTTCAATTCCGGTCGGGGGCATGTACCTTGCTTGCGGGCACATCTCCACTGTGGGGTGTGCAGGAGGTGGCTGATCGATGTCTCTCTCTCATCGATGTTTCTGACTTTCTCCCTTCCTCTCTGTAAAAAATCAATAAAATATATTAAAAAAAAAAA
>PVJN01037622.1:0-20800 GCA_004026805.1 Lasiurus borealis | reverse complement strand
TGTGGCCTGAGGCCATAGCCGAAAGGACCTTCGAAGGATTCGAACCCGAGGTGCCAGTGGAGGAGGAGATAGTGTCTCTGGGAAAATCCATGGGCCTGGAGGTGGATGAGAGAGACGTGAATGAGCTCGTCGAGGAGCACTCTCTGGAACTCACCACGGAGGAGTTACAAGAGTTGCAGTCTCAGCAACATGTGGAGGTTCTCCAAGAAATTGGTTTAGAGGAGGAGCCAGAGGTGGAGGAGATCTCTACAAGTGAGATAAAGGAGATCTTAGGAATGTGGGAGAGCGTATCACACTTCGTGGAAAAGAAACACCCGAAAAAGTTGCTACTGGTCATGCATCGGAGCTGTTCAATGAAACCTGCCTCACCCATTTCAGAAACATTCTGAAAGGGAGAAGAGGCAAACCTCGTTGGACATGTTTTTTTTTTTTTTAAATCGGCCAAAAATGCAAAGACCAGTAGCAATTAAGTTCAATGAAGATTAGTTATGTTATATTCAGTTTAGGGATAAAGTGTAGCATTAAGAGTGTAACGAGTAGGTAAATACACTTTATAAAACCAGTTTATTCCTTTACATTCTCTTTTATTATATTTTTATACAATATTTGTCATTTATAAATACATTTTTCTTATTCAAAAACACGTAACAAGAACAACTGGGGTGGCATTTTGGGGCCTGGAATGGATTAACGGCATTTCAATTGATTTCAGTGGGGAAATTTGCTTTGAGATATGAGCAACTTGATATATGAGCAAGGTTATGGAACGAATTATACTCGTATCTCGAGGTACCACTGTTTGTTGATATATATGCAATTTTATATGAATGCTATTTTGTTGTACTAACAACAAGTTTTAAAACTTCATATGTCGAGAGAAGGAGGAAGATGGCGCTGGCAGGATGGAGGTGAGTGAGAGAAAGTGAGTGAGGGGATGAAAGGAGAGTGTTTGGGTGTGTGTGGTGAGTGTGTGATTGAGTGAGGGACAGTTGAATCTCACAGGAGCAGTGGGGGCTGGCAGTCCAGGCTTTCTTGGACAAGGAGAGACTGCCATCACAGCTGGTTCTCACTAGAATGTGGGACTTGGGCGCAGTACCTCGCCATCTTGAAGGGGAAAATAGCCTTTTTTGGGAGCTCATCAATACCGCCAGCCAGACAGGCCTTGGAGCTGCCCTGCGACCCAACAGCCACTCCAGCCAGAGTCCTGCTGCCATAGCTGCAGACCTGCAGACCCTGGGACCTCCACCTCCAAAGCAGTGAATGCAACCTCCCCCTCCCTGGCGACATAAATGTGGCCGCGCACACTGGTCGCCAGCTTGTAAAACGTACTGCCGCTGCGTTTGTGCATGCCACGGTTGACCAGTATGCTGCATGCCCTCAGTGCTGGTTTGCGGAGTGCCCTAGTCCCTGTGTTTGCAGCTTGCCCTGGTCACCCTATCTGTGGCATGCTCTCCTCTCTGGTTTGTGGAGCACCCTGGTCACTATGTTTGCTGTGGGCCCTTGTGGCCGCATTTGCAGGAAGCACTCATCGCTGGTTTACAGAACACCCTAGTCTGCAGCGCATTTACAGCCCTCCCAGATCTGTGTGTTTACAGTGCACCCTAGTCAGCGAGTTTACAGTCCACCCACATCAGTATGTTTACAGTCCACCCTCAGCAGCATGTTTCTGGTGGTCCACTTCCTAGGCAGTGCCTGGGAGCCACTGGGAACTTTGTGGGTGTGATTTTGTAACTCTGGGCACCACAGTCATGCTTCTCCAGGGCGCCCCTGAAAGACATCACCCTGACCAAAAGGTCCTCGGTGCCACTGTGTGTTCCTGCTGGGAACACATGATATCAATTAAGGGTGAAAATCAGCAAAAATAGGGACACTCCCCTCCATGGCTGCTAAACACCACAGTTGTGCTGCTAAAGCTCACAGATCTACATCAAGAGAACCCAAATAACTCAAGTAGGGAACTACAGTAGATTAACAAGCACAGGAGAACTGAGAGAATACAAAGTAGCACCATCACCCCCAAAAAAAAACTTGGGTAGAAAAGCAATTGGATCTACAATTAAAACGTTACAGGAAAACATGGGAAGACAAAAAAGCAATCCCCAAAACAAAGAAAAAGAGGAATCACCAGAAAGGGAGTTAGATGAAATTGAAGCCAGCAGACTATCAGAGAAAGAATTCAGAGTAATGGTTTCAAGGATGTTTAAATGGATGAAAGACAAATACACACAACTCAATGACAACTATAAGGAGCTGAATGAGAATGTCATCAACATGAAATGAAACCAAGAGGAGATGAAGAACGACATAGCTGCAATAAGGAACACAATGGAAGGCCTAAACAGTAGACTAGAAAAGGCTGAGGACCGCATCAGCAAATTAGAAGACAAGGTAGGAAAAAACACACAAACACAGCAGCAACTGGAAAAAAAAAAACACTTAGAAAACAAGAAGAGAGCCTAAGGGAGCTCTGGGACAACACAAAACAAAACATCATTTGCTTAATAAGTATACCAGAAGGAGTGGAAGAGAAGCAAGGAATAGAAAACTTATTTGAAGAAATAATGTCAGAAAACTTCCTTGATATTGGCAAGAAAAATACTATGCAAGTCCAAGAAGTACACAGAGTCCCAAACAAGCTAAACTCCAAAAGACCGACACCAAGACACATCATAATTAAATTGGTGAACACTAATGACAAAGTAAGCACCTTAAAGGCAGCCAGAGAGAGACTGAGAGTTATCTACAAGGGATCGTCTATTAGAATATCAACTGATTTCTCAACATAAAAACACAGCAGGCCAGAAGGGAATGGAATTAAATATATAAAGTGATGCAAAACAAGGGTCTGAACCCAAGAATACTATACCCAGCAAGGCTATCATTCAAAATTGAAGGTGGAATCAGGAGCTTCACAGACAAAAAAGGGCTAAGAGAGTTTATCACTACTAAGCCAACAATGCAAGAAAAGCTAAAGGGAGTGCTGTAAAAAGAAGAAAGAGAAAGGCAAGAAAAAACACAAACACTAAGGAAAAATATGGCAACAAACATGAACTTGTCAATAATATTATTAAATGTAAATGGGTTAAATGCATCAATCAAAAGACATAGAGTAGCAGAATGGTTAAGAAAACATGACCCATACATTTGCTGTCTACAAGAGACCCACCTCAGAGCAAAAGATTCACACAGACTGAGAGTGAAGGGATGGAAAAATATTTTTCAGGCAAATAGAAATGAGAAAAAAGCTGGGGTGGTGACACTTATATCTGATAAAATAGACATCAAAGTAAAGGCTATAACAAGAGAAAAGGAAGGCCACTACATAATACTAAAAGGAGCAATTCATCAAGAAGATATAACTCTGGGAAACATACATGCACCTAATACAGGAGCCCCTAAAAACATTAAAAAAAAAACCAAACTGCTGACAAGGGAAAGATCAACAATAACACAATCATAGTAGCGGCCTTTAATACACCACTGACATCACTGGACAAATCTTCTAAACGAAAAATCAGGAAAGGAACAGCAATTCTAAATAAATCACTAGATCAGATGGACCTAATTGACATCTTCAGAGCATATCCACCCAAAGCCAAGGAATATACATTCTTCTCAAGTGCACATTTTCAAAAATAGACCAAATATTGGGTCACAAACAAAGTCTCCCCAAATTCAAAAAGATTGAAATCATATTAAGCATTTTCTCAGACCACAATGGAATAAGATTAGAAATAAACTACAATAAAAACATTCAAAAACTTGGAAGTTGACTAGTATATTACTAAATGATGACTGGGTTATAAATGAGATCAAAGAAGAAATTAAAAATATTCTGGAGGCTCATGACAATTAAAACACCACAACTCAAATGCTATGGGACACAATGAAAGCAGTGCTGAGAGGGAAGTTTATAGCTCTACAGGCCTACCTCAAAAAAACAGGAAAAAATGGTAATGAATCACCTATCTCAACAACTCAAATAATTAGAAAGAGAGCAACAAGAAAAGCCCACTGTGAGCAGAAGGAAGGAAATAATAAAATCAGAGCAGAAATGAATGCCATACAGACCAAAAAACAATACAAAAAATCAACAAAACCAAGAGCTGGTTCTTCAAAAGAATAAACAACATTGATGAACCACTGGCCAGGCTAACCAAGAAGCAAATAGAGAGAACCCAAATAAACAAAATCAGAAATGAGAGAGGCAAAATAACTACAGACCCCACAGAAATACAAAGGATTGTTGAAAACTATTATGAACAAGTCTATTCGAACAAATTACACAACCTAGAGGAAAGGGACACATTCCTAGAAAAACACAACCTTCCAAAACTCACACAGGAATATTCTAAAAATATCAACATGCTGATAACTATGGAAGAAATTGAAGCAGTCATCAAAAAGCTTCCAGCAAACAAAAGCCCAGGGCCAGTCGGCTTCACGGGGGAATTTTACCAAATATTCATAGGAGAAGTAAAACCCATTCTTCTCAGTCTATTCCAGAAAATTCAAGAGGAAGGAACACTTCCAAACTCCTTCTATGAAGCCAGCATCACCCTAATACCAAAACCCGATAAGGATAACACAATGAAACAGGATTACAGATGAATATCCCTCATGAACATAGATGCCAAAATCCTCAACAAAATACTAGAAAATCAGATCCATCAGTAGGTCAGAAAGATCATACACCATAACCAGGTAGGATTAATCCCAGGGATGCAAGGATGGTACAATATCCACAAATCAATAAACGTGATACATCACATAAACAAGTTGAGATATAAAAATCACATAGTCATATCAATTGATGCAGAAAAAGCATTTGACAAAATCCAACACTCTTTCTTGATAAAAACTCTCAGCAAGGTGGGAATAGAAGGATTATACCTCAACTAATAAAAGCCATATATGAAAACCCACAGCCAACATCATACTCAATGGGCAAAAACTAAAACCATTTCCCCTAAAAACAGGAACAAAACAGGGATGCCCACTCTCACCATTTCTATTCAACAGAGTGCTGAAAGTACTAGTTATTGCTATCAGACAAGAAAAAGAAATAAAAGCATCCAAATAGGAAAAGAAGAAGTAAAACTGTCCTTATTTGCAGATGACATAATACTGTACATAGAAAACCCTAATGACTCCATCAAAAAATTATTAGATGTGATAAATGAATTCAACTATGTAGCAGGATACAAAATTAATACCAAGAAATCTATGGCATTTATATATACCAATAATGAACTTACAGAAAGAGAGACTAAAAAAGCAATCCCATTTACCATCACACCAAAGAAATTAAGATACCTAGGAATAATCTTAACTAAGAAGGTAAAGAACCTACACGCAGAAAACTAAACAACACTGAAAAAAGAGATGGAGGAAGACATAAACAGATGGAAGAACATACCATATTCATGGATTGGGAGAATCAATATCATCAAAATGTACATTCTAACCAAAGCAATCTATAAATTCAATGCAATCCCCATGAAAATACCAAAGGCATATTTCACAGCTCCAAATTTTTTTCCGGAATAAAAAAAGACCCTGAAATAGCTGCAGCAATCATAAGAAAGAACAAAGTAAATGGGATCTCAATACCAGATTTCAAGCTGTTTTACAAAGCCACTGTTCTCAAAACTGCTGGTACTAGCGCAAGAACAGACTGGAATAGGATAGAGAACCCAGAAATCGACCAAACCACTATGCCCAATTAATATTTGACAAAGGAGGCACGAACGTACAATGGAGTCAAGGCAGTCTCTTCAACAAGTGGTATTAGGAAAGATACATGCAAAAAAATGAAACTAGACCACCAACTTACACAATACACAAAAATAAACTCAAAATGGATAAAGTACTTAAACATAAAACGGGAAACCATAAAAATATTAGAGGAATCCACAGGCAGCAAAATCTCTGATATATGCCAAAGGAACTTCTTCACGATACAGGTCCTTGGCAATGGAAACTAAAGAAAAAAATAAACAAATGGGACTACTTCAAAATAAAGAGCTTCTGCACAGCAAAGAAACCATTAACAAAACAACAAGTAAGTCCATTGCATGGGAGAACATTTTTGCCAATGATATCAACAATAAAGGTTTAATCTCCAACATTTACGAGGAACTCATACAAAAAGAAGATAAACAACACAATAAAAAAATGGGCAACTGATCTAAATAGAACCTTTTCAAAAGAAGACAGAAGCAAGGCCAAGAGACATATGAAAACCTGCTCAAAGTCACTAATCATCAGAGAGATGCAAATCAAAACAACAATGCGGTACCATCTCACACCTGTCAGAATGGCAATCATCAACAAATCAACAAACAACAAGTGTTGGTGAGGATGAGGAGAAAAAGGAACCCTCATGCACTGCTGGTGGGAATGCAAACTGGTGCAGCCACTGTGGAGAAAAGTGTGGAGTTTCCTTAAAAAACTAAAAATGGAACTAACATTTGAGGCAGTAATTTCACTTTTAGGAATATATCCCAAGAAACTAGAAACTAGAAACTCCAATCAGAAAGGATATATGCACCTCTATGTTCATAGCAGCACAATTCACCATAGCTAAGATTTGGAAACAGCCTAAGTGCCCATCAGCAGATGAATGGATTCAAAATTGTTGTACATCTACACCATGGAATACTATGCTGCGGTACAAAAGAAGGAGCTCCTTTCATTTGCAACAACATGGAGATGGAAAACATTATGCTTATTGAAATAAACCAGGCAGAGAAAGATAAATATCACATGATCTCACTCATCTGTGGAAGATAATGAATGACATAGACTGATGATCCAAGAACAAATCCAGAGAATGAGAAATGTTGATTAAAACATCAAACCTCGGTGAAGATGGGGGTTGTTGGGAAGAAGCGGGGCGGGGGAGATCAACAGAGGGACTTTCATACACGCATATGAGCATAAAATTTGGACATAGACAATGGGGGGAGCGGGCATGAGAGGGAATGGGGAAGTAATGGGAAAATAAGGACACAAGTAAAAAAAATTAATTAAATTTATTTTAAAAATTATTATAATAAAACATTAAATCTAATCCATACAGTGGTCACCATAACCTTAAGAGAAATTGCTTCATGTGACAAAGATTTTTAAATGAAATTCTATAGCATGAAAATCATTATGAAAGGAAATAAAGTTTCCATCAAATATCATAAGGATTGTAATTGAAACTCAATATATTGGCCTCCCGAGCTAAGTAAATAATCTGTGTTTTTGCCTCCCTGAAAAAGTTTATATAAAGTTACAAAAAGAAATTGACAGCCAGTTTGAAATTGAATTGGCATGGCCCTAGAGCAAAGAATACCCTTACATGATATTATTCTACAATGTCATTTAATTTTTGATATTTCACAACAGCATATTTTACAGTTATCCCAAACAAAATGACAAACTAATTCTTTGAATGTTTAGCAGCAATTTAAAAAATGGACACGAGAGGATTATTTAATCCCTTTCAGAAGGAATTAAGGCACTGGGAAGGCACTTGAGCATTCTATACTGACCCCTCTTACATCTTTTGCCAAGAGGTACCTTCTTCTCACAATCCAATGACCCTCACCTGTAGCCTGAGCTCTCTATTCATGCTGAGGTTGAAGCCTTGAGGTGGCTGGTATAGTGGATCTGTCTCTCACCAAATGGTGTAAACTGGGCCCTCCCTGGAAAAGGAACCTGAATTCCCTGAGATAAGTGATCAGTGTTGGGGCCCCTGCCAGCAGGCAAGGGGATCCCCAAGGCAGGTGCTGGGCATGGAGGCCACAGGAGCATAGGCTACCATGGAGACAGAACTGAACTTCACAACACCTTGCTTGGCCCTGGAGGATGACTGGTTAGCCAGAGACGGGTAAGATTCCTCAGGGAAAGAACAACCTAAGACAGACACAGTTGCAGAAGGGCCATCGGAAGAGAACTTGGGGGTCAATAGAGGTCGGGCACAGACCCTCATCCCCTCCGCCCCAACCTTGCAGGGGTCTGAACCCTCACCCCTTCTGAGGGGGGTCTCCTGCCACCATGGTTTCTTTGCTTCCCATGCTCAGCTCAGATGGGGACCCAGGTAACAGACAGAAACTTGCCGACAGCAGCTGCCCTATATCTAAATTCAGCCTAGCACTAGGAATGCTCAGTGCCTACTCAAGAATGGAAATAAACCTTTCCACTAATATTTACAGGGTAATCTAAGATTGTTGGTAGAGTATTAAATTTGACAGTAAAAGAGTAATCAACCTTTCAGATTAATTTAACTTGGCAAATTGAAATAAGTGAACACCCAAGAAAATTTAAGTGTACTGGACAAAAGGCTGTTTCTAAAGTATTAACTAAAATTTCTATTGGTAGTTCATTTCACGGTAAAATTGCTTAACATGCAATGAATATAAAACAGGCATATTTGTGTGCAAAAAATATAAAGTTATTAAGATTGCATTGAAAAATTTTACATAATTCTCCATTAATAAAAAAGGGGGGAGGGATAGTAGGATAATATCATGTAAGGAAAAATATCCAGTAAGTAAGTTACATCTAGAAAATTTTTACTTTAAAATTTTTGCTTTAGAAAATTAATTTTCATTTGTAATACTAACAGAAAGATACCCATGAAAAACACACATGGTGTCAAAATAAGCCAAAGGAAAATGGGGTAGGCAAAAATAAAAAGGACCCCAAGTCAATTTCATAAAAAAGATTCCTTTATTAACGTTTGGTCGAGAATATGTTTACATACTTTCAGAAAACAAGTCCAAGACCAAGTGGATTCCTGCAACAGAGAGGAACTGACAGGTCTGCTCCAACCACGAAGACAAGAGGAGATGGAAGAAGCTTAAGAAGCCTTGCCATGTGAGCAGTCAACATCTGTGTGTTGCTACAGAATGCATAGGACCAAACCAGAGAGGGTTGGCACCAGATGATACTATCCATATACCATTGATGTCGTGTACACATAAGGAACTGTTTAACATTAAAACTGGGACTCGTAACTATTGGACATTGAAATTGGGACTCAAACATTTTTTGTTCTTATAAGTTTATTTCTAGCCTACAAAGGCAATGTTTTTAAAGACAAGAATCGGGGTTGGGTGGAGAAGGGAACGGATACAGAGGCAAAGAAGCAATGAACATACTGTCATGCTACAGTGGGAAGGTAGGGGAGGTTGGGGTGTGGGGGGCTGTAAGAGATCAATCAAAGGACTTGTATGCATGTATATAAGCATAGCCAATGGATACAGGACATTTGAGGGGGAGGGGGGAACAGGTGAGGGCATGTACTGGGAGGTGGGGAAGGCCAGGGGGAGGTCAATACGGAAAAAAAAAGGAGACATATGTACTATTATTTGTAATACTTTAAACAATAAAAATATATATTAAAAAAACTTCATATTTCAAATTTGCTGAAGGTGTTAACATCATAGATATTTTTGGTCTTAAAAATGTCAAATTTCATGCCAAAAAAAGAGCATTTGAAGAAAGTTTTAATTCATTATTTTGAAGGAAAAGTTATCATATACTTTAAGAAGCTTATGGTGAACATGCTCCATCTCCAGATACTTGTGAAAGCTGGTTTAAACAGTTTTAAAGTGATGATTTCAACGTGAAAGACAAAGAACATCCAGGTCAACCCAAAAAGTTTGAAAACCAACAATTCGAATCATTCTTGGATGAAGATGAGTGTCAAACTCAAAAAAAAAAAAAAAAAAAACTTACAGAAAGATTGAATGTTGCTCAACAAACAATTTCCTATCATTTACAAGCAATGGGAAAGTTTTTAAATGAAGGAAAATGGGGGCTACATCAACAGAATGAAAGACAAATGGAAAATCGAGAAGTCATCAGTGAAATGTTGCTTCAATGGCACAAAAGGAAGTCTTTTTTACATTGGATTGTGACTGGCAATGAAAAGTGGATTTATTTTGAGAATCCCAGATGCATAGAATCATGGGTTGGTCCAGATCAACCACCAAAATCGACTACAAGGCCACATTTCTTCAGAAAGAAGACAATGCTCTGTATTTGGTGGGACCAGGAAAGTGTGGTGTATTATGCGCTTCTAAAACCAGGTGAAACCGTTAACACTGATCGCTACTGACAACAAATACTGTAATCAATTTGAACACTCTTTGATTGTGAAATGACTAAAATATGCCAGAAGACATGACAAAGTAATTTTGCTTCATGATAACACACCATCACACACTTCAAAACCAGTTAGACACATTAAAAGTTCTTGCCTGGGGAGCATTAACCCACCCACCATATTCTCCAGGCCTTGCTCCTTCAGATTACCACTCATTCCGATCAATGGTGAAGCACTTTCTGAGCAGCACTTCAAAACATATGAAGAAGTGAAAAATTGGGTCTCTGAATGGTTTGCCTCAAAATAAGAAAAGTCTTATTGGGACAGTATCCACAAATTACCTGAAAGATGGGGGAAATGTGTAGCTAGCGATGGACATTTCCTTAAATAAAGCACTTCTGATGTTTCTCTTGAAATTATGGTGTCTTCTTTGATTACAAAATCCGCCATTATTAACCAGTATACCTAGTATTTGAATATCCAGGGGCTGCTGTCGTTGCTGCCTAACATGTCCCTGCACAGCACTTGTCCCGCCAGTCCATTCTACATGCAGTTCAAGGTGGGAGGCCCATCAGGTGCCACAGATGCATGGGCAGTAGCAGGGGTGGAAGAGCCCAGGCTGCCACCCAGGATTGGGTGATGAGGATGTGTTGGACAGTGGCAGCGCTGCATCCTCAAGTCTTGAGGCAGGAGGTCTTCGAGAAAGGTGCAGTGGGTCAGAATATGCCCTTCTAGCATATGCCACTCTGGCATAAGAATTCATTTAATCTGCTCTGGAAATAATTGGAGCAACTGAGAACCAACATGTGCAAAAGAAAACCTTCTAGGAGTTTCCTTCGCTAACCACAAGCAGGAACTTTGGAGAAATGAGAACTGCCATACATTCCCTCTTCCTTGGGGAGCTTGGCATGAGGAAGATCGGTAGCACCAAGAAGGATCTGCACATAGCCCTTATGCAATAGCTTTTACATGATAGCCATTATACAATAGCCCTTATATATTTGCCATTATGCAATAGCCCTTACATGATAGCCCTTATATTTAGCCCTTACATGATAGCCCTTATACAATAGCCTTATACAATATTCCTTTTACAAGAGCCCTTCTCAAGCATTCACTTCTCCACATACTCCCTAGTCCTAACAGTTTACAGACCAAACTCCTTTCCCTTTGTCTTGTCACATATCCACATTTATTATTTTTTTGTTAAAAAGGTATAAAAACATCTCAGGCCTATGTGTGTCTTCCCTATGTATTTGTAACAATTGTAGGGCCTCAGTCACTGAATCTGAGAGGGCAGAGGGAAAAGGCCTCCCTTCCTTTCATAGCTCTTGTGTAAAGAGCTATTAAGGTCCTCGCACAAGGCAAGGTGAGTCCAGAGCTTACCCTCCAACTCCTGATGCCTGCTGCATGGACTGGGGACTCCCACCCCTGCCTCAGCATCAGGGCCATTTGGTGGGCTTTGACACCATTCCCAAACCAGGGTTCCAAAACAGACATCTGAGTGAGACTCTCTGAGGGTGGGCACTAGCAACCATGTTGGTGAAGCCTCCAGGAGAGTGGGCTGTGCAGCCAGCTGAGATGCACTGCAGCCCAGCCTCCCTGAAGCTCCTGGTTTCATTGAGAAGTGCTGTACCTATGCCGTGGACCAGCCTTTACAGGGTGTCTTCCTCTGTCATCACATCAATCCCTGATGTGCATATTACAAATAAGGCTCCGAGAAGTTAGATGAAATTCAAACATTAAGTAGCCAGGAAATGGCAAGGCAAAACTTGGACTCAGGGATCTCTATGCTTAGCCTCAGACACCTGGAGTGTCTGTGTTTGCTGTGCTTTCAATTGTCACTGCTCCATCTAAGTGTTCTAGGTGCACACCCTCCCCCCAGCTGCTCCTACCTCTTCTACAGAAACACTAACAGACCCTGACAGTTGCTGCAGGGAAATGCTGTCACTGTGCTTCTGGCCATATGCAATGTTCTTTCACCAGCTGCAATAAACAGCCTCTCACTTGGCCTTCCATGTTCAATTATGCCTCCCTAAAGGGACAGAGTGCAGCTACCCCGTCATCTCCACCAAAAGGCAGGAGAGTGTGGAAACAGTAGGAATATTGACTCAAGAGCTAGAACACTTCTCACCAGGTGTGTGACCTTGTGTAAATTGTCCCTGCCTCATTTTAACCTTCCATAAAATGAGATAATAATATCTATCGTATAGTGCTGCTAAGAGGCCCCAAAGAGTTAACACAGATCAGTACTGAATAGAATATCTGAAATCTCAAGGTCTACAGCCAAAGTTGGTGGAATAGTTAATGGCCATGGAACAGAATGAAGCTAACATATTCAAAACAGAAATACATCACAATCTTGACCTCATGCAACTATTTAACAGTTGGAGAGCCTTTATCACTTAAGTCCCAACTAGGGAAAACCAGGTGCTTAGAAGAACTGAGGAATAAATGGTGAGATGCCATCACCAACGTACCCAGTCAGAGTGCTGAGGCCTGAATACCAGCCCATGGCAGCAAACCGAGAAGATCAAGAATTTCTGTTAAGTGTTCCTGCCTAGCTCTGAAAATGCCAGAAGACAGACACATTTCCCAATTCATCAATTCCCTCTAAAAAAATCTTACTTGTCCCTGAGAAGACCTGTTATCCTTTATATCAACCAAGGATAAGGACATTTGGAGGACATTTTATCCAATGTTTTTTTGACCTTAGATTTGAACCTAAGTGACTGGTCGAGTGATCATTCTGCCCTCTTGATCAATTTGCATATTACCTTTTTATTATATAGAATTTGCAGTGACAGGACACTCCTTTGAGGACTTCCCTCTTTAGCTACTCAACATAAGATATTAGAGCAAATACAGGTCCCATTGCATGATAATAGCTGTTGCTCTGGAAACAAGTTAACCTTTTGACTTCCATAAAATGTTTTGCTCCCCTTAACAACACTGAACCAATGCTTTGTTGATGTGAATAATAGCCTTGGCTACTCCAAGACTGGAAGTTATGAATTTGAGTACCAGGAAAAACACTATTAAAATCTATCATATTTTAAAAATAATTATATTTAAGTAACTTTAATTTTAGTTCTATACCCCCAAATTAGTTTGTAAAAAGTAATAAATAGTAAAAGAAAAAGTGATATTAACTCATCATACCAAAACTAAATAGTAAAATAATAGGACTTACCAGTTCCTCTCTAGTTAACAAGTAGATTTTGTTTTAAAGTACATATCACTTGTTAGGTACATGAAACAATTTTCCCTATAGTGTTATCAAGAAGGTGATTATGGAAATGCACACAGCTCACTGCAAAGCACAATCTTTGTGTTGAGAAATCTAGACAACCTCAGATTCATCAGCTTTCAACTGGTGGTAATAAACTCTAGCTCACAGTGCTATCACCAAGATCCAAGGGGCAATATGTGTACGTCAGGTGGGCCTGCATACTGACTGCTCACAATAGGAGCTAGCATATGCTCCATCAATCCACTTAATTTGTAATAAAAATGAAGTAAGCCACTTTGCTGTGACATTACTGATTTTGTAAGATAAAATATAAAATGTCTGCTGGGACCGTTTGGCTCAGTGGATAGAGCGTTGGCTTGCGGACTGAAAGGTCCCAGGTTCGATTCCGGTTGGGGGCATGTACCTTGCTTGTGGGCCTATCTCCACTGTGGGGCGTGCAGGAGGCGGTTGATCGATGTCTCTCTCTCATCAATGTTTCTGACTTTCTATCTCTCTCCCTTCCTCTCTGTGAAAAATCAATAAAATATATTTTTAAAAAAAAATAAAAAATAAAAATAAGATGTCTCTTTTTATACAGTTGCCAATAGATTAATAGGTTTTGTTCCAAAAGTTTACATTCCATATTAACAGGGTGTTTTCAACTTAACATATCCAAAACCTACCTCGTTAAAGTCAGCCTGCCCCATCTCTAATTATAGCAACTTCATCCCGCCAGTTGGTAAGGATAAAAAAGGGTCATCACTGACTGTTCTTTCCTTCACACCCTATACCCAACCCATTAGCAAATCTGGCCAGCTGCTCTTCAGAATAGAACCAGATACTGTGAACTTCTGCTTCCAGGAAGATGAAGCAGACATACTTTTTCTTATTTTTTATTTTATTCACACCTAAAATCCTTGGAGATTATCTATTAAATAAACAGAAAAGGATTGGAATGATGAAGAGAAGGGGCAGACCAATTAGGAACCTTGGAATCCATGGAATGATGCAGTGGTGAGTTACCTGGGGTTTCTTTTGGCCTCATTCACTAGTATCTCATATTGAAGTTAGAGGAGTGAGACACTGACAACAAAAACCTGGTTTATTTAAGCCAACTACCAGGAAAAGGGCAGCATATCAACACAGAAAACATTTATATAATAACTGCTCACTGCAGTCGAACATCACAGAAGAAAACTTCGACAAAGTCTGAATGGAGGGTCAGTTCCACCCTCAGCAGACCATAAGGAATATGCCAGCACCCCCTGCAGAGGTGGTGTCAGAGAAGGAAGGGAGGTGGGGCTTTCATCACTACCAGGTATCAGTGGATATGAAAAGCAGCAACCAAGAAATGCCAACAATTACAGACCCCCCCCTCAAAAGAAGCCCCAACAAAACTATTTAACAAAAGATTAAGGAGTCACCTAACAAGGCAGGAAACTTTTAGATAATAACTACTCTATACCAGTTGAACATCACAGAATAAAGCAGTGGCCCTCAATTGTACTCAGATTAGCAAAAACCAAGAGGAAAGGCTATCAACCCTTGATAGGCTGTAACAAGGTGCCCCTACATCACCACCAAAAATGCACACAGTGATGTGCCAGAAAAGGCTGGATAAAGAATCAAGACTTTCATCTCCAAAGGGGTAATGAAGCCACCATTCACATGGAGAGCTGGACTCCACACCTAAAAAATAGAAATGAGGCATCCCTGCCCAATTGGGGGTTTCCAAGCAAGCCTCATAGAGAGTCAAAATGTTCACCACCACCCAGGAGTAATAGGGCCACCCCTGGATACCCATCATGTCAGTGGAAGCCATGGTAGAAGCTGTAATGATCTAAGCCTCAGCCTACTGGTCAGAATGATATCAATGGAACAATAGTAGGAAGTCAAAATTCTCATCATTTGGCTCAGCTGTCAGAACATCAAACCACAGCCTGAATGATTGTGGGTTTGATTACCAATTAAGGACACATACTTCAGTTGCAGGTTCAATCCCTGGCCTTAGCCAGGGTATGTACTGGAGGCAACCCATCAATATGTTTCTCTCACGTTAATGTGTGTGTCTCTCTCTCCTCTCTCCCTTCCACTCTAAAAATAAATGGAAAAATAGCCTCAGGTAAGGATTTTTAAAAAAGAAGAAGAAAGGTCATGTCAGCAAAGTGAGGAACCTGGAATTCCACTCCCACCTGATTTTTAATGTTTACTCTTCCTAGGATCAGTATCAAAAAAGCCAACCAAAACAGAAGTTCCAGAGTCTTATAGTATAATACCCCCAAGTTCCAAGTTTTAATTGAAAAATAAAAAATAAAAAACTATTCATACGAAGAAAGAGGAAAATATCAAATTCAATGAAAAAGATTATGCAACAAATGCCAACAAATAGAGAAGTGTTAGTATTATTAACAAAGATTATAAATAATTTATGACAAAATGTCTCAAAGAGAAAGATGAACATACTTGAACTAAATTGAAGAAAAAGTGTTGGTACCTAAGTAGAAAATATAAAGTACACCCAAAAGGAAATTTTAAAAATGAAAAAATACAATCACCAAAAATAAAAACTCAGTTGGTGTTCTGAATAGTGGGATGGAGTGAAGAAAGGAGATATACTAAAAAACCACAAGATAAATCAAAATTAAATGAAATAACAAACAAACAAGTAACTTATTATAAGAGAGGAGAAAGAACATGAAAAATTAAAAGCAGAATAAAGAGAAAATAAAAATTAAAACGGCAGGGATAAGTCCTAACACATCAACTATAAAAGCAAATGCAGATGGTAATGATACACTAATTTAAATTTTTTTTTGTCTTTAATGTATATGTACCTAACAAGAGAGTATCAAACTACATGAGGCTAACACTGATAGAATGGCAAGTGATAGCATTATAATTAGCTAATCCTAATATATAAAAACCCTGGGTCCTAAGGACCAGTAACAACCAAGGCTCAACCAACTGGAAGTCAGTTCTGCAGTCCCCTGCAGACCTGGTATCCCAGCACTGACTGCTGAGGGGGCTGCAAATCAGGGACAGAGAGAGGCCTGAAGAGAGAATCAGGGACTGCTCTATTGCCTCTGAGGCAGCTTTTCATCAGCACTTGCTTCTCTCTTTCTCTCCCAGTCTGGCCAGCAGCCTGGCCTTCATTTCTCTCCAGGCCTCCACCAGGGCCACTGATCAGCCCTACCTTTCTGATCAGGCCCCATTGATAGGCCCAGAGATTCTGACTGGCATAGGAACCAACCAATTAAAACCAAATGTGAGTGCTGTGGGGAGCCAATGGCTGCCTAGGAGGTGGAGCTTCTGATGCTGACTGGCATAGAAACTGACCAATCAGAACCAAATTGGCCAGCAGAGGAGGGCAGTTGGGAGCTAGATCAGGACGGCAGGGGAAGGCAGTTGGGAGCAACTAGGTCAGCAGGGGAGGGCGGTTAGGGCAATCAGGCAGGCAGGAAGAGACAGTTAGGAGTGGTCAGGCAGGCAGGCAGGTGAGCAGTTAGGAGCCAGCAGTCCCAGATTGTAAGAGGGATGTCCAACTGCCAGTTTAGGTCCATGAGATCCAGCCTAAACTGGCAGTTGGACATCCCCCAAGGGGTTTCAATTGGAGAGGTACAAGTTGGGCTGAGGGATAGCCCCTTCTCTGTGCATGAATTTTGTACACTGGGCCTCTAGTCTATAATAATAAAATCATAATATGCTAATGAGATGATCTTCTGGATGAAGCCAGAGCTCTGAGGGAAGCCTGGGTCCTGGGGAATTGCAGGCAGTCAGAGGGAAGCCAGTGCCAACAGCCAGGGGAAGGAATGTCTACTTTTGCATGAATTTCATGCATCAGGCCTCTAATTATAAATACTAGAAAAAGAGTAAAAGGAAAAGCCAGACATTACACGCATGTCATTTGGGCAGCTTCACCAGGAAGCTGCAACTTTGCACTTCCCAGGAAATTGCTGGTCTATTCCTGGCAAAACAATGGAGAAAGGATCCAACAAAGGGAAGAGAGATGCATGCTCAGTCAAGTTTGGGTGACACAGGGAAAGTACTTGCCTATCAGTAACATAAAGATTATTATCCAGAATGGGTGTGGCCATTATAAAATGCATGAAAATTTGGGACTGCATAAGCTCCTAAACAAAGAAAGTTGCTCTCTTGTAGCTCTTGTTGCTTTTGTTACTTTTATGCTCTTGGCTCATTCTTGCCTTCCTCATATTTGCCTGTGTTCTCTCCAGAGCCACATGGCCCTGTGGATCCCATATGCAATGAAATGAAATACTATAGAGGGGAACACAAACTATACTAGCCTGATATTATATTGTACTCTGCTCCAACATGGAAAGGAAACTGGTCACTGGTTCAGATGTTAGCTCTACTGAAGCCACAGCTACATTTCTTCTATGACTGGAGAAAGGGAAACGGGAATTTGAAAATACAGGTATTTGATTAGACAGAAGTAAAGCTTTTATAATATTGCATTCTTCTGTGCAAGTTTCAAAAAAAATTTTTTTTCTTGGGATATCACAAAAAATCCAGACCCAGTAGCAACTGGAGGAGAGGAAACTTTCCACCATTAACAAAGGAGAAAAACTGAATTTGCTACTGATGGGAGTGGGAAGTCTTCCTTCCTACCTGTTGTTCATGGGAGTGGAATTCTTGTGATATCCCAAGAAGGATAATTTTCTGAGACTCGCACAGTAGGATGAAATATTGTAGGAAGCCTTATTTGTGTGGAACTAAACCACTGCATTTCCAAGTTCCCTCTCCCTCAGTCCTGCATAGAAGTATAGCTGGGACTTTAGTGGAGATAAAATCAGAGTCAGTGTCCAGAGTTTTCATTCTGCATTGTAGCAGGTCCAATCAAGCATCAGGCCACTTTAGTTTGCAGTCATCGCTGTAGACCACCAGTCCATTCCATGTGGTGTCTGCAGGGACACAGGGCCATGGAGGAAACATGGGAGACTGCAAGGAAGCAGAGAAAAATCAACAAATTGGAAAGAAATTTTTAAATTATCAAAAAAATGTATTATTCTCTAACCAGGCTAAAATAAAATAGAAAGGACACAGATTACTGATATTAGAAATGAAAGAGGTAATATCACTACATGTGATTAAAAGGGTAATTAAGGAATATTATGGAATACTCCATGCCCACATATTTGATAATGTAGATAAAATGGACTAATCCCTTGAGAGACAAAATCTGCCAAAACTCAACCAAGAAGAAATGGACAATGTAAATTTAGGCCTATATATATTAAATAAACTGAATCTATTGTTAATAACCTCCCAAAGAAAACGTATCAGATCTAGATGGGTTAACTGGTGAATTACACTAAACATTTAAGGAAGAAATTATACCAATCCTCTATAATATTTCAGAGGCTAGAAGAAGAGAAACAATTATATACCAGGATCAATAGAGATTTGTCCTAGACATACAACATATAAAAGACTATTTCAACATACAAAAATTAATTAATGTAATTATGACATCAACAGGCTAAATAAGAAAAATCACAAGATTCTATCAATACATGTAGAAAAAGCTTCTGACAAGGTCCAACACCCATTCACAATAAAAAACTCAGGAAACTAGAAATAGAGGGGAAATTTCTCAAATTGCTAATGTATATATAAACACTTTACAGCTAATATACTAAATAGTAAGGAACATTAAGCTTTTCCACTAAGATCAGGAACAAAGCAAGGATGTCCCCTATCATCATTCCATTTCAACATCACACTGGAAGTCCTTGATAACAAAGTTAGACAAGAAAAGGAAATAAAAGCAATATAGATTGTGAGAAAATAAAACTATCTTTATTCATTTGATGATGTGATTTTCTATGTAGAAAAGCTTTTAAAATCAATGCAAAATAATAATAGCAAGGTTGAAGGATGCATAATTAATATACAGAAGTCAATTGATTTTCTTATACACCAGGAATGAACAAATGGGATTTGAAAATACAATGCCATTTATATTACCCCCCCCCAAAAAAAATGAAATATTTAGGTCTAAATCTAACAAAATATGTAAAGATCTACATGAAGAAAACCACAAAACTTACGAACAAAAATAAAGAGGAACTAAATAAATGGAGAGATTTTCCGAGTTTGTGAGTAGGAAGATTTAATATTTCCAAGATGTTTACTTCCTCCTAACTTGATCTATAGATTCAATATAATCTAAATCAAAATCCCAGCAAGTTATTTTGTGGATATCAACAAACTGATTCTAAAGTTTATATGAAAACCAAAACAATATGAAAGGAAAAGTACAAGATTGGAAGACTGATACTATCTGACTTCGACTTACTATAAAGCTAGAGTAACCAAGACAGTATGGTATTTGAAAAAAAAAGATATATACAGGTCAATTAAACATAATAGAGAGCCAAGAAATAGATTCATATAAATATAGTCAACTGACTTTTGATAAAGGAACAAAGACAATAGAATAAATCGAAGAAAATGATGCTGAAACAAGTGGACTTTTGCATGCAATAAACTGAAACTAGATACAGCCTTATACCCTTCACAAAAATGAATTCAAAATAAACCCCAAACCTAAAATTAAAACACAAAACTAAAAATTCCTAGAAAATAATATCGGAGAAAACCTGGATGCCCATGGGTATGGTGATGACTTTTAGATATAACACTAAAGGAACAGTCCATGAAAGAAAAAATTGATAAGCTGGGCTTTGTTAAAATTTAAAATTCTTCTTTGCAAAAGACAATGTCAAAGAGAATAAGAAGATAAGCTATAGACTAGGACAAATATTTCCAAGAGATACATCTTATAAAAGGCTATGATCCAAAATATGCAAAGAACCCTCAAAATAAAATAAAATAAAATAAAATAAAATAAAATAACAAACAGTTCAATTATAAAATGGGCCAAAGATTTTATTTAACAGATATCTCACCAGAAAGATATAAAGATGGCAAATAAGTATATGCCATCAGGGATGATCCTACAATCACTTTCCTTGGTATTCACCCAAAAAAGTTGCAGACTTGTGAACCTGAGTCTACACAAAAACCTGCTTACATATGTTTATGCAGCTTTATCCATAATCAACAAAACTTGAAATAACCAAGTTGCCCTTCACTAAGATTAATGGATAAGTAAGCTGTGTACAGTCAGTGAAACACTATTCAGTGCTAAAATGAAATGAGCTAACAAGCCCTGAGAAGACAGGGAGATAGCTCAAATGCATATCTTAAAAGACAAAACACTATCAATAGGCCATTCTGGAAAAGGCAACACTGTGGAGACAGTAAAAAGTGTAGCAGTTGAGGCAGAAGGGAGGTGTCAATAGGCAGAGCACAAAGGATTGGTAAGGTGGTAAAACTACTAGGATAGTGTAATAATGGATTCACATCATTATACATTTGTCTAAACCCACGAGGCCAAGAGGGAGTTGTAAGGTAAAATATAAACTTTGGGTGATTAT
>PVJN01037621.1:0-20801 GCA_004026805.1 Lasiurus borealis | reverse complement strand
GGGAGCATAAACCTGCCTGTGCTTTACGAGGCGGAGGGAGTCAATATTTCCTTGTCTCCATCTTCTCCCATCTGGCCGTGCCCACGGGCCAGCAGGCCCATTAAGGTGTTTTCCCAGACAAAGAGGAGTAAATCTTCCCCGCCTGCGAGGAGAAGGCGCCTAATGCAGCCGCTTTTAAACCCGCCGCTTCTGGCCTTGCTGGCGGCACCTACAGAGCAGAGCGCTTACCTACCGGCTGCCCCGGGCAGAGGGCGCTGGGTGGGACCAGCAGCCACAGGTGCGAGGCTGGCTGGCTGCAGGGAGGGCACGTGGTGGCGGGGGGACTGCAGGTGAGCAGGCCCTGCCACACTCTGGGAAGACCCCTCCACCCCCACCCCAAGGCCAGCCAGGCCCCTCTCCCCGATTCCTGGGTGGGGAGTCCAGCTGCCTTGAGACAGTGTCCCAGCAGCCTGGCCAGGAAACAGACTTCTTCGAGGTCAAAGGCGGATCTTGAGGACCAAGGTCACCGGACCAGGCCAAAGCGTGTGGCCCTTGGGCAGTCAGGACCAGGAGGAGCACCTGTGGCAGGTCACCTGCCTTCCCCTGTCCTCCCAGCTGGCCCGGGGCTCCCGGCTGCGGGTCTGAGCCTCTGAGAAGGTGGGCAGAGTCGCAGAGCTGGGAGCCACCTGGACAGAAGCCGCAGCCCCTCCCAGCCGCCCCGCCTGCAGGACCCAGGCCAAACCCGGGGCGCAGAGCAGCTGCAGGGGATCGGGAGGGCGGGCAGCGGGCGGGCAAGGCAGGGTGGGGCGGGGAGGCCTAGCGGGCCGGGGATCGGCGGGCCTCTTTAATGAGGAGGTAATGCAGTTAGGCCGGATTCCCCTGTCAGCAGCTTTTATTAAATGCAGGAGCAGCCGCGCTATTAGGGGCCGGGAGAAGCGGAGCGAGGCGAGTGGTTAAGCAGATTAGGAGGGAGGAGGAGGGAGAGGAAGAGAAAGAAAAGAGGAAAAGCAAGACGGGGCCGCGGGGGACGCACTCGGGCACAAAGCGGGCCCGCGGGGGCGGACGCCGGGGCTGCATCCTGCCGGGGCGCCTCCATTGTGCTCCCCACAGACTTCATCAGGAACTCATACAATCCGCGCCGCTGAAAGGCCGCCCGCCATTCAGGCCGCACCTCGAGGGGAGGGCGGGGGAGGTACGGCCGCGCTGAAGTAAATAATAACACAGCAATCCGCAGCTGCAGACAGGAGGGCAAACCATGTGCATGTGCGAGGCTGCGGGCCCCAGGGAGGCATGGCTGGGAATGGGGTGCAGGGTGGTGGGAGGGGGTGCTGTAAAAAAAAAAACAACACAAGTGAAACAAACAAAAACAACATGCACGATGCCGTTTTAGGTACTTCTGTCTGTACCCACTCTCGGCGATCCTACCCTGTTTTCCCAAAAATAAGACAGTATCTTCTATTGTTTTGCTCCCAAAGAGGCACTAGGTCCTATTTTCAGGGGGTGTCTTATTTTTCCATGAAGAATGCACATTTATTGTTGAACAAAAAAAAAAAAAAGGAAATGTATGACCTGTAGATGGTACGGTAGTCGTCCT
The DNA here is from genome assembly GCA_004026805.1 of Lasiurus borealis. Classification (NCBI taxonomy): domain Eukaryota; kingdom Metazoa; phylum Chordata; class Mammalia; order Chiroptera; family Vespertilionidae; genus Lasiurus; species Lasiurus borealis. The sequence goes on along the minus strand of PVJN01037621.1, from coordinate 19,228 downwards.
CATCACAAACCAGCTCACTGATTGGCTGCAGCGCAGCCGGAGCTGTTCAGGCAGGGCGAGGTCTCTTTAAATCAGGAGTCAGATGCCTGACGGTAGCTTCGGGGGCCTTCTATTCCGGGGAGGTCTTATTTTCGGGGGGTTCTCTATGACAACGAGAGGCAAGACTGGAAAAGTAGGTCTTATTTTCGGGGGATGTCTTACTTTCTGGGAAACAGGGTATGAAGGTCTCATTATCCCCATTTTACAGATGAGTAAGCTGAGTCTCAGGAAGGTTCATGAGGGATTCCCGGGTAAATCGGGCCCACTTCCTGTTTGTGTAAATAAAGTTTTATTGGGACTCGGCCGCACCCCCTCATTTACATATCGCCTAGGGCTGCTCTTCCAGCGGTAGGGAAGCAGCCAGAGATCCCACAAAGGCTAAGCTATTTACTCCCCGGCCGCCCGTTACAGACCGCGTTCGCTGACTCCGGGTTAAACGGCCCGTTCGGAGTTACGGAACCGGAAAGAGAGCTGGCGTTTCAATCCAGCCTCTTTCCCGGAGCTGCTCAGCAAAGCAGCGCTTAAAAGGCCGCAAAAGCGAGGAGGGGGGGGGCGGCGGAGGGAGTGCCAGAGTGATGGAGAGGCAGACGCAGCCAGGCTGATCCAGACGGGCACTGGATGGATGGTGAGGGGGGCTGGGCGGAGGACCAGGCCACTGGGGGTCTCCAGGGAAGTGGGGGTCTTCAGACCCTGCTCAGCAACCAGCTGGCCTCCAGGACTCAGACTTTCCAGGCCGGAGAGGGACCCTCCAAGCTCCCAGCTTCCACCACACCGACCCCTGGCGCTGGGAGCGGGTCCGGGAGCCGGGGGCCAGCAGAGAACGCTTCTGAGCAAGTGTGTTCAGGGACGGTGACCCCTGCCCAGTCGCCCACGGCCCCTGTGTGTGCGTCATGACAGGTGATGCCCTGCACCAGCGCTTGGTAACGGCATGGACACGGGACCCAGAGGGTGAGCTGGGGGCATAGGGGACGGCCCTCCTCGTGAATAAAAAAGGATCCGGGACGGCTGGGAGAGAGCAAGGGAGGGTAACTCTGTGGTCTTTCCCCCCCAAACCTCAAACTGCGGTCTAACCACGCAAGAAACACCAGGCCGCTCTGAACTCCAGCTCCTTCTGCAAAGTCTCCAATCGGCCCTTCTCAAAACCACCCCGCCTGTCCAGACCAGGATCGACGGAGAAGCTGCTGTGGACCCGGGAGGACGAGGACACAGGGTGCGGCGTCCTGCGTGGGACCCTGGGCCGGCTGACCGGCGAGGCCCGCGTGCGATCGCAGTTCGTGAGCAGCGGGCGCTGTCTCCGCCCCCTTCCCGCCAGCCTCCCCGTTTGCTCGGCCGCAAAGTGATTTTCACAAGTCCTGGGGGTGCAGCTGCCGGAAGGAAGGATCCTGTCTCTGCGGGACGTGATGCAGCGTGTGTGCTGGACCCGCAGGCCGTGTGACATCCCCGGGGTGACAGGAGGCGGCGTTGGCTTTGGTCTCCTGGAAAGGGCAGGCCGAGAGAGCGCCTGTGTGTCTGACCGTGTTGTCAGCCTCTGAGTCATCCGCTTCCGCAGCCCCACCTCCTACCCCGGCTCCTTGTTGGATGCGATGCCGAATCCTTGCAGTTAAAGCGCTGGGGGTGGAATTCAAAGTTACTACCCTTTTTCCCCGAAAGTAAGACATCCCCCCAAAATAAGACCTACTTCCAGTTTTGCCTCTCGCTGTCACATGAGGCATTCCCCCCCGAAAATAAGACCTCCCCCGAACATCAAGCCTCCTCGGAATAGAAGGCCCCCAAAGCTACCATCAGGCATCTGACTCCTGATGTAAAGAGACCTCGCCCTGCCCGAACAGCTCCGGCTGCATGTGCTGCGGCCAATCGGTGAGCTGGTTTGTGATGACAACGACTACCGCACTGTCTACAGTTAGTTCATACATTCCTTTTGTTTTGATCAACAATAAATGTGTACCGCCTTCTTCTTCACGGAAAAATAAGACATCCCCTGAAAATAAGACCTAGCGCCTCTCTGGGAGCAAAAATTCATAGAAGACACTGTCTTATTTCCGGGGAAACAGGGCAGCAGCCAAGAGCGATCTCACGCGTTCGTTTCAAGGCTCCGACTGATGGGCTTGGCCCGGCTGAGCCTGGACTCACCTGCGGCCTGTTACCTACCGAGGCTGCCCTGCCCCGGTCCCAGGGAGTGGTGCCCCGGGCCAGGGCACCCCGGAGCCGCCCATCAGTCCTGGGGGACCCCAGCTTAATTATTCCGTGCCCAGTGGGGCGGTGGCGCCAGAGCGACCGGGCGGGGCCGGGAGATGATTGCTCGGGAGCGCAACAAAAGGGAAGCGCGAGGCCGTGACAGCTGATGTTCAAGAGACGACAGCTCGCATCGTAGGACGAGTCCGCGCGTCATATTCCTCATAAATAACGGGGCGCCGCAGGTTAAGCGCCTGCCGCCGCATTCCGGTCGCTGGTATTTAATTAGCTCTAAAATTAAAGCGGGCTTTTACGGCCACACCGCCAGGACTACTTTCCCCCTAATTGATTGAGATTAAAGTGTCTCCCGAAGATTCCGGATCCCTTTGTCGGCCCGGCGCGCGAGAGGATGTTAATGAAAATGTTTGACATTTCAAAGGCCGACGCGCCGGTCTGTAAATTAAGCCAAAGATGGCGTTTTTGCTCTGTTTGGAAATCGGGGTGCCGAGGTTAAGGGGGTGGGGGCGGGAACACTTTGTAGTAGGGACGGGCTTTTAGGAGGGAGTTGATGGCTACGGATGATCCAAGTGGGGCATGACAAGGTGGCGGGAGGGGCCGGCCGTCTCTCATTGGGGAACTGTTTTCGGGGAGTCGTTTTCCAAGTTGGGGGACACATGAAAGGGAGTGGCACTTCCTCAAGGCCCCTGTGTTTGTCTAGAAGTGGGGCAAAGGGGCTGTAGACGGAAGGGGCTGGGCTTTGGGACTACGGTGCTTGGTGAACCCAGCTCTGTCCAATAGGGTGGACGGCCTTGAGCAGCTCTGTCCAATAGGGTGGACGGCCTTGAGCAGCTCTGTCCAATAGGGTGGACGGCCTTGAGCGAGGTCGTGCCCTGCTCCTCTGAATTCCAGTTCCCTAACCCTCAGACCCGGATCATGGAGGCGACTCCGGGGGGCCCTCATGAGAACCCACGGAGGTCACATTGGCAGAAGAACGGAGCCGGGGCCACTAGCATTAGCGCTTTCTGAAAGCAGGTTCCGGATTGGTGTTTGACAATGACCACTCTGACCGCGGTGGGGAGAGCAGAGGGAGGCTCACCCTGGCTCTGGGAGGGCGGGTTCCTGCTGCGTCCAGCTGTGATCTCTGCCTCGGGGCATCCTGGGAAGGCAGCAGGGACCTCTGGCCTGGCACAGCCGACGGTCTGATCAACCCTGGCTTCGGCTCCGACTTGCTTCTCTTTAAGCGTCTCGGAGCTCCCGCGTCTCCTCTCTGACTTACATCCGGCCCAAATCACAGACTCCAGGGCACCTGCCACCTCTCTTCCCCGTAACCTCCGTGCACCAGTCACCTGCTGCTGCCCCCTGACAAATGACGGCACAGCTTAGTGGCAACCAGCAGAGTTCCCGGTGGTGGCCGCGCCATCGGCCTGGGCTCCAGGGCAAGGACGGTGACATCCAGGCACAAGACCCCCGAGGAATTGTGGCAGGAATTAGGAATGGACTTTGCATGCTTGTGATGGGAGCCTCGCCTCGCCTATCCTAACCCAGACACCCGCTCTTGAGCACCCGCCTTCCCATTAGCAGCCCTGGCCATTGAGGGCCAGCTGAGCACGCCCTGGGGAAGCTGGGATGTTGGCTGGCGTATCGAAGAAGTTCGCCCCACCAAAACCGGGTTGGCTCAGTGGATAGAGCGTCGGCCTGTGGACTGAAGGGTCTGGGGTTTGATTCTGGTCAAGGGCATGTACCTTGGTTGCGGGCACATCCCCAGTAAGAGGTGTGCAGGAGGCAGCTGATGGATGTTTCTCTCTCATCGATGTTTCTAACTCTCTGTTCCTCTCTGTAAATAAATTAAAAAATAAAAAAGTTCGCTCCATTTGCAAATCCTCAGCTGCAGGCGCACAGCGAGGAGGCGGTGGGCCGACATATAAAGAAGCCACATCCCTGCACAACCCCCTTCCCCACCGAAAGTGGCGTGAAACTGGTTGCGATTCTCCCCCCACCAAGACTGGGGCTCCATGCAGATGTGAGGGGGCCCCCCGGCTGTGCACGCCGGCTCTCCCGCCTTTTCGGGGAGCAGATCCGGTACCTGCGCACACCTGTGCTCCCCACTCTGGCTCAGCGTGTTCCCGGCCGGGACAATGCCCGGCTCCGGTGGGAGGGGCGGACTGGTAAGAGCGTCCGCCTCGCCCCTGGGTCCCGTCGTCCTCTCCGCAACGTGGTCGCTGGGACGAGCGGGGGATATTGGATCAGATGGGGCTTTGACTATCTGCTAAAATCAATCACTTGACTTGTGAAGTTCAAACACGGATGAAAAATAGCAGATGCTGTGAAAGATGACAACTGGCGTTGGGGACAGAAAGCTAAGCACAAGCAGAGCTCTGACAGCAATTATTTGGCCCTGTCTCCCTAAAATATCACTGGCGCTCGTTCGCCACGAGGCAACACTCACGTATGCACACCCACGTGCCTGCGCGCACGCACGTGCACACAAACACACACACACATACACACGCACGCACGCACACATGATCTCTGCACCATCACCGAGCGGGACAGAAAGAACAAAGAGCGTAGGGCAGCCCGCCGGGAACACGGCAGATACCAATCCTCCCGGCACCCGCACCCCTGCAAGCAATTTACCAAAGTAAATGGGGTCACACTCTATCGGGGGAAGCCGCCGGCAGGCTCTCCGTGGCCTGGGACGGGAGCTGCGCTCAGACGCTCGCTTCTGAAAATGCTGCCTCCTGCTCAGCCCCTCCGGCGGGATCTCCATCCTCTCTCCAGCCACACCCCGGCGCCCACGAGGGACCTGCAGGCTAGCTCACCAGGGGCATTCACTTTGCAGGTGGCGGGGCTCTAGGGTGGAACACACTTCCCAATGGCAAATTGGGGGGAGGTGCCACGGAGCGGAGGGTGAGGTAGAGAGGCTCAGATTCTTGCAGAAGGACGCAAGCTTGTCTGGCCCCGCCCCCTCGTAATTCACCGCCACCCACCAAGGCGTCTGTGCCCGGAGAACCACGGGCCTTTGAGGTGGCCACGCTGCACCCAGGACGAGGGTGACAGCAACGGGAGGGACCGTTGTAGCTTCAGAGCAAACTCCTGTGACCTAGCCCGTCCTACACCGGCGCGGAGATGATCCCTAAAAGATTCCCCGCCTGCCCCTGGGCACCTCTGCTGCTGAGATCTGGGGGAGCCCCCTGGGCTGGGGGACCCGCGGCTGTGAGCTCCGAGGGCAGCCGGAGCGATGGCTTTCAGCTGCCTGGGGTGTTCCCGCAGAGGACTGTTTTATGTCCTGACTGTCCATAATGGGATTTAATTGTAATGACCGCGTATTGGATTCCCTTTAACAGTCAGGGGGAATGGATCCTGACCGTTCGTAAATGTGTTTGCAAGAAGTGGAACGATCAGGCCTCTGTGTGCATCTCTGCTCCGGGAGGCCAGGGTGCTAAGCTGAGGGGGACAGGGGGTTTTGAGGACGTGGGGCCACACCTGACCTTCTAGACTGTGGTGAGTGGGTGAGTGTAGATGGCTCTTCTCCTCTCCGGGACCTGCCCTCCCCAGGAGGGCATGTGATCAATTGTATGTGCTCACGCAGGTGGGAACGTAAGCCATGATGGTTCAGAATAATAAATATCATCGATATTCATGTGACAGGGCGCATGGTAATAAGTGTTATAAATATTGTCATTGCTGAGAGCACTTACATGTATGATCTAATCCTCCCAATAGTCCTGTGAGCGAGGTCATGTTATTCCCCTGATGAGAACGCCAAATGCTGAGTAATTTGCCCAAAGTCACATGGAGTAGAGGGTCCAGGATTTAAATTCAGGCCATTTGCCTCCAGGGGTCATGATTTCACTACTACAGTGGTACCTCGAGATATGAGTGCCTTAACATATGAGATTTTTGAGATACGAGCCGTAGAGGGAGCAATTTTTGCTTTGAAATACGAGCAACAGTTGAGATAGGAGTAAAAGCAAGGATCGGCCGGCTGCACACGACCCACCAGTTTACCTCAACATGAGCGTCTCATAGTTTCCTACGCCTCAAGGTTACGGAACAAATTGAACTCGTATCTCGAGGTACCACTGTATACTATACTGCTCGCCGGAGAGTTGGAGGTGGCTCAGAGATTGGGAAGGTGTATTAGTCACTTGTGCCTGTGTAACAGATCACCCCAAAACATAGCTGGCGACAACTCTCGTTTATTATCTCACAGTTTCCGGGGTCAGGAATCTGGGCGTGGCTCAGCTGGATCCTCTGCTTTGGGGTGTCGTAGAGGCTGCAACCAAGGAGTGAGCCAGGGCCGAGGTTTGATGTGAAGGTTCGACTGGGGAAGGTGGGGGGGAAAATGACGTGTGACCCTTGAAGCAAGGTTCCTTGATGATTGTGGGTTCCCAGATGGTTGTTGGACAGAGGTTGCCCTCAGGTCCTTGCCATCCCAAGAAATCCTGCCGGATGCACCTTCGTCACGCTGACACCATATGGCTCAAGCACCCATCATAAATCACACGGAAGCATCGTCCATCTGGCTGGCCCAAGGCCCCAGCTGAATAAAGACACTCTTATCTGGCTGGACATTCCGAGGGCTGGTCCCGATGGGGGAGACACATAACGGATGGGGTGTCAGCGGGAGGTGGGGGCTGTGCATGTCAGGCCTCTGCTCCCAGGTCACCGTCTCAGAGGGTCTCTCCTCACCGCCTGAGACAGAATAGCAGCTGCCCTGAGTGAGCGGCCTCTTCACCCATCCTTCCCCCCCTGCTGTGTCACAGGAGGCGATGGAGGTGACACATCCACAGGCCCCTTGCCCTCCACCTTCCCCTTGGGCGTGGCCCCTGGAAGTCTCTGGCAGGAGACTGAGGGGGCAGGAGAGGGCCTTTCCTTAGCAGACGGAGGCCCGCTGAGGCCCCATCCTTTACGGCTGCAGCTTGCTCCGGTGTTGTTAACTTTCCTGGCGCGTTCAGGCTTGGGCGGGGTGTGCCAGCTGGCCGGTCCAAGGAGACAGACCTTCCCCTACCCCCTGGTTGCATCCCCTTGACCCTGCCCACACCTTTGTCCCTTTATGAAATCTCCCATATTCCGCCAGGTGAGGACCCCTCTGCTTCCTGCCTCCCCCTGGCCCGGGCCCTCTCCTCCCCACAGTCTTGGTCTCCTACCCGCCTTGACCTTGCTTCAAAGCTCAGCTCCTCACCTTCCATTGGTGATGTAGTAACTGGTCTATGTCTATGGTCTGTTCCCCAGGAAGACGCAGGCCATAGGAAGACGGGCATTCTGATTCGTTTTCCCCATGGAGCCCAGGATGGAGCCTGCACGCGCGGAGAGAGTCACACACGGGAGCCCGTGACTCCCCAGCCCTGTCGCTCCTCTGCCCCGCCGCTGGCCTTTGGGGAGGGTCCCCGGGGAGCTGGCGTTTGTGGCAATGGGAGGCTCTCGGGAACGCAGACCTCGGGGGACCGTGGGAAAGGCCGGGAGAGGGGGAGTCTGTGGGGAGCAGAGCGAGGCACTTCTTGTTGTCCGCACGGCACTCGCCTCGGGAAATAAAATGCTTTCACCTTTATTAGCCCTGATAAGAAGAATAGTCCATTCTCCCGGCTTTTAAATCTCACTCTCGCGTCATTTTCCAAGCAGAGCTGCTGAGCGCAGCAGAGACAGCAGGCGTGATGAGGCTAAATCATCCTCGGCGGCCTGGAGCCTCTGCCAGCACGAGACCCCGAGGAGCCAAGTCTTCCCTCCCCCCCTGCGGGCACCGGGGAGGCCGGGCCAAGTGCTTCCAGCATCGCATTCCTGCCTCTGGCTGGACCTGGTGCGTGTGCGCGCGCACACACACACACACACACACACGCACAACACAACACACACACACGCGCACACACACTCACACACACCACACACACACTCTCACACACACACACAACACACACACGCGCACACACACTCACACACACCACACACACTCACACACACTCACACAACACACACATACACTTACACACTCACACATACACACACAACACATGCACACACACACGCCACACATACTCACACACTCACACTCACACGCCACACATACTCACACACTCACACTCATACATACACACACATACACACACACACACTCAAACATTCACACACAACACACACACACTCACACACTCACATATACACACACAACACACACTCACACACTCACACACACACACACTCACACACACTCACACACACACACGCACACACACACACCACACACACTCATACTCACACATACACACACAACACACGCACAACACAAACACATACCACAAACACACAATACACACACAACACATACACACACAACACACACATGCATACACATGCGCGTGCACGCACGCACACACATGTACACACACACACACACACACTAGCAGGGGTAAACCTTGTGAGCACGAGGCCCACACTGCCTGGTTTCAAATCCTGGCCGTGCAGCTATTAGCTGTGCAACCTTGGGCAGGTTACTCCACCTCTCTGGGCCTCTGTCTCCTCATTTCCAGAATGGGGGCGCTGACGTGAAACGAGTTAACGTGGAGGAGGTGGTGAGACCGGCGTCTGCCCGCTCCTGTGTTGGGGAGTTTGACTGTTCATGGGGAGCTTACTCTGGGCCAAGCACGACTGGTCTTTGTCTCCTCATCCCGAAGGCAGAGGAGGACGCGGTAGCTCGGCGGGGTCAGCCCCCTGCACCCCAGGTCACACACGCCTGCGGAGGCAGCGCTGTGATGCAGACAGGCAGGCCTCGGGTGGCCGCCCCCGTTCCCTGTCCATGCCGCTCCCCTACATGCGGTACAGACCGGGGACCCTCCTCCCAGGAGCAGCCCGGTGTCCCCTGAGCCTCCGTGACCACAGACCCATGTCCCTCAGATTTAGGTCTTCTGTCATGTCCCTGCCAACATGACACAACTGGAAAGTCAGGGAGCGGAGAGCAGACACAGATAAGGATGGGGGAGTGTATGTGGGGGGGAGGAGCGTGAGAAAGGGGGGGGCAGGCGCCCCGAGCACGGACGAGCAGGGACACACGTTCCCCCCACGGACAGCCCTCTCCGTATCGATCACACCTTATTTTCAGAAGCAAATTGATCTGGGCTTTTCACAACTTATCTAGGCCAGAGGGGCCTGTCAGAGCCTCTTCCCGGGGTGGGCAGCCCGGGGTGCGGCGTCGGCGAGCGAGCGAGCGAGCAGCTGCCAGACCTCTCTCCTCTGCCCAGTGCCAAGGTCAGCGGCAGAGCCTGCAGCCTCAGAGGCGGCGGGACTGGAAGGTCTGCTTCACGTTGGACAAAGCACGTCTCCCCAGAGGCCTCGCCCTCCCTCCCTCCCTTCCCCCTTCCCCTGGCAGGGAGGGGAGCAAAGTCATCCAGGACAGCGAGACGTGGCGATTCGGAGGAGGAGGCTTAGGAGCACAGAGACCCTCCCGGGGGCCGGCGTGGAAGGACGCTGCAAGGACAGGCCTGAGAGGTGCCGTGGGCCGGACCCTCCTGCCAGACGGCCTGACCCTCCCGCCTCCAGAAGACCGGCCCTGGGGACAGCGGCTGCCCGATCCGCTCGAGAGGAGCCTGTTGCTAAAAATGTCAAGACTGTTTACTGCCTGGGTGGAGGCAGCGCAGCAGCGAGCTCGCCATGGCGGACGCACGCACGCCCAGTGTCCGGGGCAGAATGACCTGGGCACCACGGACAGGGGCTTCGTGGGGGCCACCTGGTCCTGCCTGCAGCTGCCACGGCAGAGGCATCTCCGTGGGTGGCTGGAGGCCCTGGAGCTCCGAGAGCAGAAGCGGATGCTGCGTGCTCCCACGCCCTCCCCGTGCTGTGCCTCTTTTTTAAAAAATATATATTTTATTGATTTTTTTACAGAGAGGAAGGGAGAGGGATAGAGAGTTAGAAATATCGATCAGCTGCCTCTTGCACGCCCCCAACTGGGGATGTGCCCGCCACCAAGGTACGTGCCCTTGACCGGAATCGAACCTGGGACCTTTCAGTCCGCAGACCCATGACGCTCTATCCACGGAGCCAAACCGGTTTTGGCCGCTGTGCTTCGTAATGAAGAGAGGGAAGGAGAGTTATCACCTGTCACCCGGGCCCGAGATGAAGTTTAGCAGCCCGAGGTGGGCCTGACTGGGGACAAAGGCCTGTCTCCCTGCCGGGGGAAAGGGCTAATGCATCACTGCAGCTGTGTAATTCGGGGATGGGCTTTCCCAGGGCAACCACCGAGCCTCACGGTGTGAGTTAAGTGGGCCCTGGAGGAATGGGGAGAAGAGGAGGGGGCGCTGTTTCTTTAAGAGCAGGGGACCAGGTGGGGCGGGGCTGGGCAATGAGCAGAAGGTGGAAGAAGGCGGGAAGGCGAGGTGATTCCCAGATTCCCTCGGGCCCAGCTCCTCCACAGATCGGTGGCTCCTCCAGCGTGTCATATGGGCCCCTTCGTCTCCATAGGGGAGCCCTCCCACAGGTCGTAAGCATCCCTTGGTCCCCAGGTTCGATTCCGGTCAAGGGCACGTACCTGGGTTGCGGGCCCACACCCAGTGCAGAGTGTGCAGGAGGCGGCTGATGGATGTTTCTCTCTCATTGCCTTGTGGGGCCGCCTGCCTCCTTTGCCCGCCGGCTGAGATATGTCTACCCGCCTCACCTTGGCCCTCGCCAGGACAGACAGATGGCATTTGTGTCCAGGGACGCCCCCCCCCTTGTTTTCATGGGCCCCCCGCTAATCCCCTGGTCTCTCCTGCATGACACGGGCTGAGCCCCTGCCTCCTCCCTTAGCGCCACCCCCAGCTGCCCTGAGATGGGGACCCATGCTCACCTCTGTCTCCCAGGCATCAGCTCACAGACTCCAGCCTCCACTTGGGGACCAAAGGGTGCTTATGACCTGGGGGAGGGCTCCCCTATGGAGACCAAGGAACCCTCAGCTTGTGGCTGGCAATGCAGGGTGCCCTTCAGCGCCTGGGTGATCGTGAGAGCAGGGAGAGGTGGTGGTCTGCGCCCGTTTGGGTGCCGCAAGGAAACAGATATTGGCCGCACCTGTGGGCGCAGATGGGGCCGCTGGAACGTGGCGGCGGAGGGAGGGTGCTCCGGGGTCGGCCCCCGGTACTGACTTGGGTCGGTCTCTCCCGTCAGGAACACGCAGGCTCACGGTGTCGGGAAGTCATCCTTTAAAGTCTCTGAGCGCCAGCTGGCTGGGAGCTGGGAGTCGGAGCCAGGAGCCAGCTCACCGCCTCCAGCCAGATTTCCCCCATAAGTTCCAGATGCAACGCGCGAGGCTGCTGAGTAAGATCATCTTCGAGGCTTTCCAGCGAGATCTGTCCCCGTCCACCGCGCCAGCTCGTGGATCATCCACGTCCTGGAGCCCCGAGCCACGCCGGCCCTCCCACCACACGGGCCTCCAGCTCAGGGCGCTGGCTACAGGCCCCAATTCCCGAGTCCCGTGTGGAGGCCGAGCCAGGGTGGGGGTCCCGCTGGGTCCCTCGAGCCTCCGAGGCTGACAGCCCTCCTCCCTCGAGTTCAAAGGGAAGGGGCTGTCCGGTGTGGCTCAGTGGATAGAGCGTCCGCCTGCAGACTCCAGGGTCCCAGGTTCTATTTGGTTTCGGGCATACACCCAAAGGGGTGTGTGCAGGAGGCAGCTGATGGATGTTTCTCTCTCAGCGATGTTTCTAACTCTCTATCCCTCTGCCTTCCTCTCTGTAAAAAAAATCAATAAAATATATTATTTAAACACACACACACACACACACACACACACACAGACACACACAAAAGGGGAGGGGCTGGCCCCCTGCAGCCTGTGCACGATTCAGCCTGGAGAAGTCTGTTCTGTTACTGTGAGCCTGCCAGAGCCCCTCCCACTCTCCTCCTGGCTCTTGGGGTGTCCCGTCCGATCTGATTTCTGCAATGCTGTATCCCCCAATGAGCCACACCGGACAGCCCCTTCCCTTATTATTGGAGAGCATAGAGCCCTGACCCTCTGCTCTTCAACCCACCCTGCCCCTCCTCTTCAGGGGGCCACAGCACACGGTTGTTTCATGCAAACAATCCCCATCTCCCTCTGGGAGGGACCCATCACTACCCACCACCACAGTTAACGTTTCCACAGTCTCTCCCTCTTTATCTATAAACGTGCATGCAGCCCCTGCCCAGGGAGACCCCTGAATCCACACTTATTCTGGAGGGCCCAGGGAGGGTGGGGGGAGGGAGGCACCATCGCCACAGGAGGATCTAGCGATGGGTGTAGTGCTGCTCAGAAGGAGGTGGCAGACGACTCCAGCCTCCAACTGCTAAGTTGCCCCCAGCATCCTGGTCTGCCAGCCGAGGCCCCGGACATTAGAGAGCGGACGTGTCCCCTCTCTTAGCTGCCCACACTCCCGACCCACAGAGACTGTGAGCGACAATTGAGTGGTGATTGTTTCCATCCACCACGTGTTGAGGTTGACTTTTACCCATTTGTAGACCTCTGATACCATCAGCTTCCTGCATGGACCACCCTTACTGGCTTCCTGGCCGACTGGCTGGCTTACCCTTCACTGCCTTTGCCTAGAGTGCAGTCTCCCCTGCCAGTCAGTGGTTGCCAGGGAAACAGGTCCCCAGCACCAGGTGTGGGAGTGGGCCTTTTCAGGGTCGTGCCCATAGCTGCTTTCCTTTAAGGAGAACACTTGCATTTTCAAGCTCAACCAGGACAGAAACAGTCTAGAGCTTGCACACTGAATCTGCTGTGGACTGAATGTTTGCGTTCCCCCGAAATTCCTCTGTTGAAACCCTAGTCATCTACGACGTTGATGGTACTTAGAGGGGAGGCCATGGGGAGGTGATTAGGTCATGAGGGTGGGGCCCCCATGAATGGGGTTAGTGCCCTGATTAGAAGAAACCATGAGCGCTCCCTTGCCCCTCCCACCAGGTGAGGACCAATAAGAAGATGCTGTCTATGAACCAGGACACGGACTCTCACCAGACACTGACCTTGGGCTTCCGGCCTCCAGAACCATGAGGAATCAATGTTTGTTGTGTAAGCCCCCAGCCTGTGACATTTTGCAGCAGAATTGACCATGACAGCGTCCTCTCTGTCTCCAATTCTCAGTCCTCCTCTGCATGAGGAGCAGGCTGAGTTCTTACCCTGTTTCCCCCAAAATAAGACAGTGTCTTCTATTAATATTTGCTCCCAAAGAGGCGCTAGGTCTTATTTTCAGGGGATGTCTTATTTCTCCAGGAAGAAGAAGACGGTACACATTTATTGTTGAACAACAACAAAAAAAAGGAGCCAAAACCGGTTTGGCTCAATGGATAAAGCGTCGGCCTTCGGACTGAAAGGTCCCAGGTTCGATTCCGGTCAAGGGCATGTATCTTGGTTGTGGGCACATCCCCAGTAGGGAGCGTGCAGGAGGCGGCTGATCGATGTCTCTCTCTCATCGATGTTTCTAATTCTCTATCCCTCTCCCTTTCTCTCTGTAAAAAGTCAATAAAATATATTTAAAAAAAAAAAAGAAAGAAAGGAAATGTATGACCTGTCTACGGTACCATAGTCATTGTCATCACAAACCAGCTCATGGATGGGCCGCAGCGCAGCCGGAGCTGTTCAGGCAGGGCGAGGTCTCTCTAAATCAGGAGTCAGACACCTGACTATGGTTTCGGGGGCCTTCTATTCCGGGAGGCCTGATGTTTGGGGGAGGCCTTATTATCGAGGAGGTCTTATTTTTTTGGGGGGGATGCCTCATATTACAGCGAGAGGCAAAACTGGAAGCAGGTCTTATTTTCGGGGGAGGTCTTACTTTCGGGGAAACAGGGTAGGTTTCCCTTGGCTCTACGAGTCAATCTGTGGGCCCCCCTTGGCATGGAACCTCTGAGGCTGACGGCGAGGGTTCTGGCACTTGGTCCACAAATCCAGGGAGAGGCGGGTGAGTCTGAGGGGGAAGGAGTCCCCCCTTCCTCCAGCTGCTGGTTGAACATCAACGTGCCGGGTCCTGGATCCCAGGAAGGATAAACACTCGGAGCACACGGCTCGCTCTGTTATTTCCTTGTCTCTTCGGAGAGTCATTTGCAGACAATTAATCTCCGTCATTGTTTGGGCTCCGTCTAATCATGTTCTCAGGCCGGCGTGGAGAGCCGCGGCCGTCTCCCTTGTCTGCCAGGTGATTGCTTCCCGCACAAGGGGCTGGCTCCCAGACGCTCAGACAGGGGACCTCAGAATCAGGTGGCCTGTGGCCTCAGTTTCACCACCTGCAGCCTTTTCCGCCAGGAGACCCCGCAGGGAGGTTGGGTAAAGACCCGGAGTCCTCACCTGCTTCCTAATGAGATGACGTGGGGAAAGTCTTTCTCCGAGCTTCCGTATTTTGCAAAAGACCAGCCCCCTTCTGCGGGGGAGCATCCTGCCTGTGTACCCCCACCTGCCTCAGGCCCAGCCTGGCCGGCTCCTCCTCCTCTTCACCCCTCAGGCCTCAGCCTCCAGAGCACTGCCTCCAGGAAGTCTGCCCTGAATGCCTCCCCACCCGATGCTCCCAAGGCTGGTAAAGCGACCCGCCCACCGGCTCTGGCGTGGCAGATCCCAGACCTGTCAGGGCTGTCAACCATGCACCCCATCCCCAGCCGCCAATCGCTGACCTCAGGGGTAGAGAGACCAAGTCTGTTGTGCTTCTTTTATTTTTTTAATATATTTTATTGATTTTTTACAGAGAGGAAGGGAGAGGGATAGAAAGTCAGAAACCTCGATGAGAGAGACGCATCGATCAGCTGCCTCCTGCACGCCCCACACTGGGGATGTGCCTGCAACCAAGGCACATGCCCCCGACCGGAATCGAACCTGGGACCTTTCAGTCTTCAGGCTGACGCTCTATCCACTGAGCCACACCGGTCTTGGCTATTGTGCGTCTTGATCTGCTCGGAGCCCCTGGCTCAGCCCCTGGCCCAGTGTAGGTGCTCAGGAAATACCCGTGGAGCCAGGGAGCGGACAGGGTGCCAACACCCGGCCGCGGCCCGGGCTCCGGCAGCATGATGTACGAGCAGGTTCTGCTGCAGAACGGGACGCAGGCAGGACTTATCATCGCCGTTAATGATGATAAGCGGCCAGATGCCGCCCGCTCCCGGCGGTGGAGGCGGCGGCGGCGGGGGGCGGGGCCGCAGGGAAAGGCGATCTGGATCTCTGGGAGCCCCGACAAACGTGGAGGAGGCCCCGTCCCCACAGGTGCTCGGGTGCTGGCGACGGAGAGGGTGACGCCGAGGATCCTAAACACCGGGCGAACTCTCCCCGAGGGGGATGGGATGGAGAATCAGAGTGGGTTGTTCCATCTGGACTCGGCAGCAGGTCCTACCCCTAACACCCCCTCGCCCCTGCACACTCCCCTTTCCCACTTCCTTTTCAAGGAGGGGTGCAGAACTCAGCAGGGGTCACAGGTCATGGGGTGTGGGAAAAGGTGGAGGGGCTGGTGCTTCCCCATCTGGAGCTGCCAACCGAGGGATGGTTGTCCGTAGCCTTTCAGGCGGTGAGGGAGGAAAAGATGGCCGTGCTGGGCGGGGAGGTGGGTGAGCAGGGGCACCCACTGAGCAGTGCCCACCAAGAGCCGGCTCCCCGGGACTTCTGGGATGTCGGGGAGGCAGGGCAGAGCCAAGACCTTGGTCATTTTCTGCAAAATGGGGGTCCAGCTCTCTCCACTTTCCGGGGAACCTGGGAGGGAGAACCAAGAGTGGGTATACCGCACTGTGAAAACCCCTCACCGCTTGGCCTGGCAAATGAATGAACTTGTTAAACAACACGCATACATTTGCATACATTTGCATACATGAGTCGGAGCAGCTCAGCGCCAGCCCAGGTCCAGCTTCTCCCCGGAGGAGGGGGGAGGGGAGGGACCCTGGAAAAAAAGCCGCACCTGCGAGAGCCCCCGCCTCGGCGTGCTCTGTTTGGAGATTAAACACGGGAAGCGTCTCCCCGCATTAAAAACTACCCATCAAGGCGGAGGACTCGAAGGAGCAGTAAAATCAATCTCATTGCATAAAGACAACAGCAGGCAATTGGCATGACATTTTAAGTAAATGCTACAGCCATTTGTAAATGTTCATTTTCCGCGAGACCCCATCTATTATATGACAGCTATTTTCTTAGCATCCCGGGGTGGATTCCGCCGGTTTACCGATAAGCCGGTGGAAGAGAATGGATATCAAGATATAAAGGGCTGTAATATGGACGATTTGTTACCATTGCACCCAGTGGCTCTGTCAGCGTGTACCTGCCTCTCGCAGGGACGGGAAGGCAGCGGGCAGGTCGGGCGAGGGGGGTCCAAGAAGGGGTGGGGAGTGGGAAGGGGAGAGGATGTGAGGACCAAGGAGGCAGCAGTGACCCGGAGGCGGATCTCAGAATGCAGACTTGGAGGCAAAGGGGAGGAGACTGGGAACCATCCTCTAGCTGCAGACTTGCCCGTTCCAGAAGCTTCTTCCCCAGAGATGCCAAGGCGGGAGAGACCGTTCCCACTCGGCGCCTAGTTCTCAGCCAGGCCTCAGAGGAGAGGGTCCGTCAAGGCCAGGAACATGGATGCTGAGGCTGGCGCGCGCCCTCCTCCCCTTCCCGGGCCCTTAGGAAAGATTGGGCCCTGGGGCTGGACCGAGGAGGGACCCCTTTTCCTGGGATTTCCTCCCAGCTCTCTGTGCACCTGGCCCGGGTGGCCAGTGGAGGTGGGGGTGTCCTGGCAGCTGTGTGGCTCCTGCTCTGAGCTGCTCGGCTTTGAAATATGGCCCGAGAGAAACCGGGGTCCCCAGCCTCATAAGTCAGCACTAACTCCGACAGCCCGGAGGCTGGCAGGGAGGAAATAAATGACCCCGTGGCGGACCTGCAGTGCGTGGAAGCGGGCGGGAGAGGGGGTGATAGGGCAGGCCTGTCCCTCGGGTGATGAGAAAGCCACGTGCCTGGGTTCAAGTCCAGCTGCGGACAGGACGGCAATGCAGAGAGAAGGACAATTCCATCGGCCACTTTGGGCACTGACCTCAGGGACCTGGTGGCCAGCGAAGTCCCCTCCCTGACGTGGCTGGTGCTCGTGCCTCCAGCTGCTTCCCTTTGTCATTCATTTGCTGGTTCGTCATTCATTCATTCAACAGGCCCTTGTGGACCTAACAGGTGTGTGCTCAGGAGATCCTGGCCCTCTTTGGGTCTCTCTTTATGATGCAGGGCAAGGTTCTTTCGTTGGTTAACCTTTCCAGGGCGCAAACTATGTGCCCCAGGCCCACCGATGTCCGGCACGTAGTAGGGCAAGTTGTTGAATAAGCAAATAAACACATAAACGGATTAATGGATGAATGAATGAATGAATGAATGAATGAATGCATGCGTCTGCTCCTCAGGTGCTGGTCCCTGTTGCTGGTGCCTCAGCAGGGCCTCCCCTGGAGCAGGGGATCCCACCTCTCACTGGGGTTGGCTTGGATACAACTCAAGGGGTGCATCCCACGGCCTGAGGTGGAGCTCAGGTGTGGTGTGAGCCTGCCATGAGCGCCCGCCAGCCACTTCCCTGGTCTGGGGAGCCAGGCCATGTGACCTGCCAGAGCCCCTCTGGCGGTTGGACCCGTGACTCCCGCTGAGATGAGGATGAGCGGGGTCTTGGGGAGAGAGGTTTGCCCTCCCCTTCGGGGTTGGGTGAGGCGCAGCTAAAGGGCGTGGCAGGGTCTGGCGAGGCCAGTCCTTAGCGATGGCGCAGCTGCTTCTGTCCCTGAAGATCCAGGCAAGAGAATGACCGCCACCGATGGGCAGCTGTGGTCTCCCTGAAAGGCCAGGCTGGATTCTGGCCCCCTCTCCCCGCATCCCCCAGCCTGAGGGAGGGTCCAGCTGGCCTGGTCCCAGGGACCTCTGTGATGAGGTGCAAAGACCTGAAGGTGGGGAGCCCCGTCCTCTGAGCTACCTCGGCAGTGACGCCCTGTGCCCAGCCCCGTGGCTCCCGGGGTGCTCACACTGTTTCTGTGGAAGCGGGAGGGTGACCGTGTCACACAGGGTCCCGGGCAGAGAGAGTGAGCCGTGCCAGGTAATAAAAGGTCATGGCCCTGGGTGGCCTCATCCGGGCCAGGCTGAGCTGGGAGGCATCCGGCATTGACAAAGAGATGTCTCGGATCAAATAATAAAAGGTCTTCTAAGGTGGACACATGAGCACTGGCCACTCAGCTACTCAGGCAGGGTCACCCCTGAGCTGACCCCGAGGCCCCTTTGTCTCGGCTCCTTCATCCTCCCGCGTGGCGGCTGCTAAGTGTTCTCGCGTGAAGGCAGCAAGATGCCGGGAGCGCCGAGTCCCATCCTCAGTCCACGCAGCAGCTGGGGCATCGCTGGGGAGAGGCGGGTGCTCTTTCAGGGAGGCCCCGGGACTGGCCCATCCGCAGGGCCACCAGTCACTGCTGTCAGCGTGGCCAACACCCCACGGGGCAGGGGGAGGCTGCGAGGGGCCCTCCCTCCCGCACGGCTGGAGGTCTTTAAAAATATATATATTTTTTATTGATTTTTTTTACAGAGAGGAAAGGAGAGGAAGAGAGAATTAGAAACATCGATGAGTGAGACATTCATCAGCTGCCTCCTGCACACCCCCTACTGGGGATGTGCTCGCAACCTAGATACATGCCCTTAACCAGAATTGAACCTGGGACCCTTCAGTCCACAGGCTGACGCTCTCTCCACTGAGCCAAACCAGTTTCAGCTGGAGGTTTTGAAGAACATGAAGTTGCCATTTTACAAGCCTGGGCCGATAAACTCAAGTGCACTCCCTCTCCCCGTGTCTTACCGTGGCGAGCGGAGCGAATAATGGTCATTCACCGACGGTCAGGAGGGACGATGGGTTTTCAAAGCTCTCAGGCTCCATTCGAACCCCGGCTCTGTCGCTTAGGAGCTGTGTGACCTCAGGCAAGTGTCCCAACCTCTCTGTTCCTCTATGTTCACCCTTCTACCCTGGAGCCAAGGATACCTACCTCCCCGGGCACGAGAAGGTCAAACGGGGGCCCTTGTGGCTGGGACAGACCCACATTAAACATGGAGCCCGGTGACCCCAGCAGATGTCGAAACAGG
>PVJN01037620.1:0-20796 GCA_004026805.1 Lasiurus borealis | reverse complement strand
CTCAACCATTTTTATTATGAATAGAAAGAAAATTTTTTAGGTACGGTAGAGAAAAATACATCAATAAAATAGTTATGCAATAACCTCTGTTTATGTAATGAATACCAGTAGATGTGAATAGAAATATCTTTCTATTTAATAAGATTATAGCTCAGATAAAAAGGTGGTGTTTTGTAACATAGAACTTTTTAGTTCAGGCTCTAAAATATTTCTGACCAGAATGTTGTTCTAATGTTTTGATAGTTTACCCTTTTAAGAATCATTCTTAGAATATAACTTTAGGCCAGGCTTTTAGAACAGAGTTTGGAAAAGTTTTTCTGTAAAGGGTCAAATACTAGATCTTAAGCTTTGTCTTTTCTGTTGCAGCTTACTCACTGTGCCATTGTAGTGTGAAAGCAGCCATAGTCAATTTATAAATGAACGAGTGGAGGCTGTATTTCCTTAGTCAATTTATAAATGAATGAGTGGGGCTGTATTTCCAATTTTAGTGTCAAAAAGGTTTTTGGGGACTAAAACCTTTTCGGCACTAAAATTGTAATTTTATGTAATTTTCATGTGTCATGAAATAAGATTCCTCCCCGACCCCCTTGCCCCCCCCCCACAATTATTTAGAAATGTAAAAACTATTCTTATCTGCCAAGGGTTTATAGAAATGGGCAGTGGGCTGGATCTGACATCAGGCCATAATGCGCTGATTCCTACTCTAGAGTCTTGGCTCCACAACTCCCAGGCTAGATGATCTTGTATAAGTTAATGTTAAACCTTAATTCCATCTTTTAAACGGGGATAATAACAGTATCTATTATATGTAGAGTTGTGAGCAATGAGATAATTTATCTGAATTGCTTAGCACCATCCTTGACACATAGTAAGTGGTTAGTAAATGCTGTATATTATCATCATCTAATTGAACTCCCTCATTTTACAATAAGGCTGTTGAGACCCTGAGAGGATAGGATAGCTGCTATTTCTAAAGTCTATGGCTTGTCAGTAGCATTAAACTCACACTGCTTGACTTTAGTTTTTCTTTCTACCCAACCACACTACTTTCATAGAGGATTTAATTCTGTTAACATATTGCTTGATAAAACTATTCTGTTGGGTACTGTAATGGTGGAGACATGACATGCATTTGTCAAAACAAATAAGGCTTTCCAGTGCAAAGAGTAAACTCTAATGTGTACAAATCAAGCAAAAATCATTTAGGTCAGGGATCCCAGGAAGGAGGAATGCTAACAGTGACCAGAGACTCTAATTGTATTACAAATGTATGAAACAGCCTTACAGGGGAAGGTAGGTAGTGTTGATCTAAGTCATCGGTTCTCAACCTGTGGGTCGTGACCCCTTTGGGGGTCGAACGACCCTTTCACAGGGGTTGCCTAAGACTATCGGAAAATACCTATTTCCCATGGTCTTAGGAACCAACACACCCGCTCCTCAGTGTAGCAAAATGTAGCAATGTAGTTTACTGTTGTCATATTAAGACTGTTACCCATGCTTACACCACAATTCAAGACAAAAGTTCATTTATTTGTAATTAGAAATAAATATTTCACAATATATAATTACATATTGTTTTTGTGATTAATTTCTATGCTTTAATTATGTTCAATTTGTAACAACGAAAATACATCCTGCATATCAGATATTTACATTACAGTTCATAACAGTAGCAAAATTACAACTATGAAGTAGCGATGAAAATAATTTTATGGTTGGGGGTCACCACAACATGAGGAGCTGTCTTAAAGGGTTGCAGCATTAGGAAGGTTGAGAACCACTGATCTAAATAAATTAGGAAAGGAGTGGAATCTAAGAGAAGGAACTACACATAAGTGCTAATTGATAAAATTGTATCCCATAGGGCTACAAGTTAATTCTGATACATACATATATATATTGTAATTGAGTAATAAAGCAAATGGATCGTGGGAGACGGGTTTCTCACTACAGATAAACAAGGGGAGGAGGCTAGCATGGTCCATGTGGTAATGGATTAGAGTTGGAGACATGCGTATGAACCCATGTTTAGTTTAATACAGATATAGGTGCTTACATATTAAAATATTTATAGATATATGTTCACAGTGGGGTTTAGGTATAGATATATTTCTGTGCTCTTGCCAGTTGGAAAGTTTAAAGAAATCCAGGAACACACTAAGTACCCACTTCATGGTATTTAATGCCATTGTCCTATAAAAGGAACCAGAGCTCGTTGGAGAAATGGCTGATTCTAGGATTGGGGCAAGAAACATACAAGATGAGTCTGGAGCATCTTATAGTATCAGAGAGTAAGGAAGTACTCCACCATTGCTACAACTACAATCTCACATTGATGAGGATATGTCAGAGGAGCACAGGAGCCAACTAAAAGAGCTCCCAAATGCCAAAACTTGGAACAGTTGGAGCAGCAGAATAAACAAAGCAACATTGGATTATCCACAATATAAAATTGATATTTAAGAGTTTATATTGATCTAAATAAATGACTGGATAAATTAATATACTGCTTGGAACACTCTCTTAGCATAGTTTTATGCCTTAGGATCCTCTAGTTTACTGGAAGGCTTTCAGAGAGTATTGGAATAATTAAGTATGTGGGACTTCAAAGTTCAACTTCTTGGATCCCAATCCTGGCTCTACCATTTCTGCTTGTGTGACCTTGGGTAGGTTACTTAAGCTCTATCTATAAAATGGAGGTTATAACAGTGTCTATGTTATAAAAGGATTAAATAGTTAATGATATATAAATAACAGTCATGCATATAAAATGTTTGGCATATACGTAGCTCTCAATTGAATGTGTGTATATAGCTTTCTTACTACAGTAGCATTCAAAGAATTTGGATTCCCAATTGGAATTCTTTATCATAGAATCTCTCACCAACCCCCCAAACTTTTTGAATAGAGGGGAAAAATAATCTAACTTTAAGGGTTTATCGAGCACCTAGTCTAATGTAAACATCTGCCTTGTTCAAATTGACTGTGTAGACTATATAGTGAAGAAAATAGTATCTCTTTCTCCTCCTCCCTTTTTCCCCCTTCCCTTTCTTTTCTTTCCCCTTTCTTCCCCTTCTTGTTTTCCTCCCTCCCCCCACCCTTCTTCTCCTCCTCCTCCTCATTATCCCCTCTTTTTCCTTCTGCTCCTTCTCTCTTTCTCCCTTCAACATTTCATGAAATACTGGCTTGGTGGTGATGAGCTCCTTTAGCTTTTCTCTGTCTGTAAAGCTCTTTATCTGATCTTCAATTCTGAATGATAGCTTTGCTGGATAGAATAATTGTGGTTGTAGGCTCTTGCTATTCATCACTTCCTATATTTCTTGCTACTCCCTTCTGGCCTGCAAAGTTTCTGTTGGGAAATCAGCTGACAATCATATAGGTGTTGCCTTCTAGGTAACAGACTGCTTTTCTCTTGCTGCTTTTAAGATTCTCTCTTTGTCTTTAATTTTTGGTATTTTAATTATGATGTCTCTTGGTGTGGTCCTCTTTGGATTCCTCTTGTTTGGAGCTCTCTGTGCTTCCTGGACTTGTAAGTCTTTTTCTTTCATCAGGTAGGGGAAGTTTTCTGTCATTGTTCAAATAGATTTTCAATATCTTGCTCTCTTCTCCTTCTGGAATGTACCATAATGCAAATGTTGGTACATTTGAAATTGTCCCAGAAGCTCCTTGCACTGTCTTCATATTTTTGGATTTTTTTTTTTGCACTTTTGAAGGGTGTTTTTTGCTTCCTTGTATTCCAAATTGTTGATTTGATTTTAGAATATTCTAATCTTTTGAATTCCTTTAAATTATTTTTTATTTCAGTTAGTGTATGCTTAATTTCTTTTGTTTTTAAAATATATTTTATTAATTTTTTACAGAGAGAAAGGGAAAGAGCTAGAGAGCTAGAAACATCGATCAGTTACCTTGCCTCTTGCACTCTCCCTATTGGGGATGTGCCCACAACCAAGGTACATGGTCTTGACTAGAATCGAATCTGGGCCCCTTCAGTCCACAGGTTGACACTCTTTCCACTGAGTCAAGCCAGCTAGGGCTGTATGCTTAATTTCTGACTGGTTCTTTCTCATATCCTTGACATTCTCACTAAGATCCTTGAAAGTCTCACTAAGTCCCTTGAAGATCTCATTTAGATTCTTGAGCAACCTTATAACCATTGTTTTGAATTCTATATCCAGTAATTTGCTTGCTTCCATTTCATTTATTTCTCTCTGGAGATTTCTTGTATTCTTTCACTTGTGGCAGGTTTCTTTGTCTCCACATGCTCCTTGTGTTTGTTTCTATGTATTAGGTAGAGCTGCCATGTCTCCTGGAATTCTTAGAATGGCTTTGTGTAATGGGTGTCCTGTATGGCCCAGTGGCTCAGCCTCCCTAGTCATCTGAGCTGGGCCCTCTAGATTCACTCCTGTGTGGGGCTGTGTGCACAGTCTTGTAGTTGAGCCTTGATTGCTGTTAGCATCACTGGGAGGGGTTGACTTCTAAGCCGATTGGCTGTGAGGACCAGCTGTGACAATAGTGGAAGAGCTACTGTGCAGGAGAGATCCTGTGGAGCAGGACTTGCTTTAGTGGAGCTTTGGTGCTCACTGAGTTACCCCTTGAGTGTGTCACTTGTGAATGTGTAGAGTTGTAATCTGGTATGGTCTGAAGCTGTCCAATGGGTACCTTGGCTTGGGGGCTTCCTGGGAGGTACACAGTTAGTCACTGCATGGGGCCACCCAGCAGGAGCTACTGAGAAACCTGCAGATAGCTACTATTTATATTGGTTTGCGAGGGCCCAGGGAGGCCAACCTGTGAAGCAAGGCAAGTTGTCCTAGTCCTGGGTCTTGGGTCTCTTATTGATAAGAATGGGGCATGCTGATGCCAGTTGCTGATAGTTTAAGAAATGTTAGGAAAACCTGAATCCTGAGCAAGGATAGGCCATTCATATGTAAAGCTGCTGTAAACAGCTTAGATGGGGCAGATCCCAGGGAATCACCAGGGTGGAGCAAATAGTTTGAGCCATCCTGATGGAAAGAAACTCAGATATGGCTGCCAATTAGCTCTGGGATGGAGAGGAGAGGAGGTCTCAGCACAGGAACAGTGACTCCTGTGAGCACTTCCCTCTATGAAAAAGCCGCCCCTGAGTTCCTGCCCTGATGGCAGGCAATCCAATTCCTCCCTCAAATGTCTCTGGTTTCCCCATGCTACTTTCAGTGCTGGAGCTTAGAGGGATTGAGTCTGAGGAAGTCCATGTGCCAGCCCGTTCAGAGGGACTGCCTGTAACTCCAGCAATCTCTGTGTCACTCAGCCACAACCCCCACTGGTTTTTACAGCCCTAAGTCCCAGGGACTTCTCTGACAGTTCTGGAATCTTGGGTTAGGGGTCTGGTGTGGGGCTCAGACCCCTTGCTTCTCAAAGGAGGCCTCCGCAGTGGAGATTTCCCTGCCGACTAAAAACACGCCGCATGTGGTATTGGGTCAGACCATTCCATGCCTCTGCCCCTACTTCCAGTCTCAATGTATTTTCCTCTTTACTTCTCTAGTTGTAGGACTTCCACTCAGCCAGCTTTCAGGCGGTTCTGAATGAATAGTTGTTCTGTATTTTAGTTGTAATTTTGATTCATCGTGGGAGGCGGCGAGTATTGGCGTTTTCCTATGCCACCATCCTGGTTTTCAATCTCACAGCTGTTATTTTTACTTCTGGATCTTTCAATAAACATTGGGCTTGCTAATTTGCTAGACTGTTCCCATGCTCTCGGGATTTCTTTGGTTGAGCAGGTTGTTTCTGGTTCCCACATGAGGGCTCTGTTATTAGCCTCTGCTCCTTGAGGGCAAGGTCTTTTACTCCTCGTGTTTAATTCAATGTCATATACTGTATATGGTAGTCTCTCAGTAAATATTCAGTGGTCTGAATGGAAAGTTTTGGTTCAACTAGAATATTTGAAAAGTGCTTTGTGATTTATCTATTTGCTATGTGCAGGGTGACCAAAAATATATTGTTCAAATGTGGGTGCTTTTCAAAGGAAAGCAAGAATGACTATTAGTAATTATGCTTGGGACAATAGGCATAAACCGTCTAGTAGATATGGCCATCCTAGTCATGATGCTTTATTATTTTTGTTACAGCAGAGTTCTTTGGTGAAGAATTGGGTGTTGGGAGTCAGTGGTAATAGATCTGAGCTTTAGTTTTAGCTTTGCAAATTCTAGAATTTAACTAAAATGAGAATAAGATTTGAATTATTGTGAGGATTAATTGAGCTTGTATTTTTTATATTTATAATTTTATTTTTTATAGATATATTTTTATTGATTTCAGAGAAAGGGAGTGGGAGAGAAAGAAACAATGACGATGAGAGAGAATCATTGATTGCCTACCTCCTGTATACCCTTTACTGTGGATTGAACCTAAAATCCGGTGGGAATTGTATCTTTTTTAAAAAAAATATATTTTATTGATTTTTTTTACAGAGAGGAAGGGTGGGAGATAGAGAGTTAGAAACATCGATGAGAGAGAAACATCCATCAGCCGCCTCCTGCATGCCCCCTACTGGGGATGTGCCCGCAACCAAGATACATGCCCCTGACCGGAATCGAACTGGTTACCTTTCAGTCCACAGGCCAATGCTCTATCCACTGAGCCAAACCAGTTTCGGCGGGAATTGTATCTTGACCTCCTGGTTCATAGGTCAGCGCGCAACCACTGACCATTATTGGCTGAGCTATTTTTTTTTTTTAATTAATAAATCTTTATTGTTCAGATTATTCCAATTGTTCTTCTTCTTTCCCACCGCCATAGCTGCCCTCGACCCGGCTCCCACCCCACTCTCTGCCCTTACCTCCTCTCCATTGTCCTCATCCATAGGTGTATGATTTTTGTCCAGTCTCTCCCTGCACCACCTTCACATCTTTCCCCCACTGCCTTTCTGTGCCTCTGAATCTATTATATTCACCAGTTTATTCTGTTCATTAGATTTTTCAATTCACTTGATTTTTAGATTCACTTGTTGATAGATATGTATTTGTTGTTCATAATTTTTATCTTTACCTTTTTCTTTTTCCTCTTCTTAAAGAGTACCTTTCAGCATTTTATATAATACTTGTTTGGTGCTAATGAACTCCTTTAGTTTTTTCTTATCTGTGAAACTCTTTATCTGATCTTCAATTCTGAATGATAGTTTTGCTGGGTAAAGTAATCTTGGTTGTAGGTTTTTGCTATTAATCACTTTGAATATTTCTTGCCACTTGCGTCTGGCCTGCATAATTTCTGTTGAGAAATCAACTGACAGTTGTATGGGTGCTCCCTTGTAGGTAATTAACTGTTTTTCTCTTGCTGCTTTTAAGATTCTCTTTTTGTCTTTTATTCTTGGTATTTTAATTATGATGTGTCTTGGTGTGGTCCTCTTTGGATTCCTGTTGTTTGGGGTTCTGTGTGCTTCCTGGACTTGTAAGTCTATTTCTTTCACCTGGTGGGGGAAGTTTTCAGTCATTTTTTCTTTAAATAGGTTTTCAGTATCTTACTCTCTCTCTTCCTCTGGCACCCCCATAATTCTGATGTTGGTAAGCTTAAAGTTGTCCCAGAGACTCCTTACACTATCTTCCAATTTTTGGATTCATTTTTCGTTTTGCTTTTCCAGTTGAGTGTTTCCTGCTTCTTTGTATTTCCGATCTTTGACCTGATTCTTGCCTTCCTCTGGACCATTGTTAGGTCTCTGTATAATATTTTTTATTTCATTCAGAGTATGTTTAATTTCTAGTTGGTCTTTTTTCCTCTCCTCTTGGGTCTTGCTAAATTTATCCATCTTTTCTAGGAAATTCTTAAAAAACCTTATATTCGTGGTTTTGAACTCTATATCCAGTTGTTTCTTTTCCTCCATTTCTTTAGTTTTTGATCTGTTCCTTTGTCTTCATATTTTCACTGCTTCCCTGAGTTGGTAGAGCAGCTTTGTGTCCTATATGGCCCAGTAGCTCTGCCTTCCCAGTTACCTGAGGTGGATATTCTTGGTGCACCCCTTTGTGGACTGTGTGTCCAGTTTTGTTGTGGTTAAGTCTTGATTTTTGTTGATATCACTGGGGGAAATCGACCTCCAACCTATTGGTTGTGAGGATCAACTGTGTCTATGCACAGAGAACTTCTGTGCTGGACTCAGCTTTAAGACTGGCAACATTGCAAAAACCTCTGTGCTGGGCTTGGATGTGGTGGGGTCTCAGGGCTGAGCAGACAGCCTTAGCTTCCATCATCCCTGTCCTATGCGGCCCCAGGGTATCAGTGTTCCTCGGTAATCGCTGTAGCCCTCTCTGTGCACACTTGTGCTCGTGCGTGCACCTTCAGATATCTGCCTTTCGCAGCCCTTCTGAGTTTCCATGCACTTCGGGGACCCGTATGAGTCTGGGTCCCCAGGGTCTCTCCTGAAACAGGTTCAGTGCAGTTGGAGCTGGATTTCAGTGCAGTTGGGAGGTTCTATTTTCCTCCTCCTAGAGAAATCCCAGGGCACAATCAGCAGTCAGTCCTCTTTGCGGGTGCCTCCAGACCTCTGCCTTTCACGGCTTCTCTAAGTTTCTGTGCACTCCTCCCTTTTCACGACAATCTAGACTTCCCCTGCATGAGTCTTGCCTGAAATGGGGTTCAGTGCAGTCAGAAATGGGGTTCAGTGCAGTGGGGAGTTTCCGTCTCACTCCCGCTAGAGAAAGCCAGGCAGGCACTCTGCCACTTTCCTCTCCAGGTACTTGTCTTTGTACCTCAGTTTTTTATAGCTCCTGTGAGTCTCTGTGAGCCCCTCTCTTTTCTTTTAGTTGTAGAATTTCCACTCAGCCAGCTTTCCTGTGGTTCTGGATGGTGTCCGTTCTGTCTTTTAGTTGTTGTTTTGAAATTGTGCGAGGCTAGCAGTTAAGGTGTTCACCTATGCCGCCATCTTGGTTTCTCTGGCTGAGCTATTTTTTATTTTTTTTAAATAAATGTTTTTGTTGATTTTAGAAAAAGAGGAAGGGAGAAGGATAGAGAGATAGAAACATCAATGAGAGAGAGACATTGATCATCTGCCTCCTGCATATCCCCTACTGGGGGATCAAGCCCTCAATCATGGCATGTGTCCTGACTGGAAATAGAACTGGGGACCTCTTGGTTCATGGTTTGATGCCTAGCCAGCGAGCCACACTGGCTGCTAAGCTTGTATGATTAAATAGACTACCAAGGTGTGCTGTAATGTGTTCTTATAAGTTAGGTTCCTTGTCTTCTCCCACCATGCCATAGCTAGAGCTTTTATTTTTACCTGAGACTAGCTTTGAAAGCTTTTATTATGGTTTAGATTAATTGAAACATTTCACGGAATGCAGAAATGTTTTTTAGCTGAGCTTGTTTTTTGTTCAAGTTATATAATTTATAGTGGGCAGAAATGAATGCCCTATCAAACCTAATTACTTGCACTCTCAAAAAATTGAAGAAAAACTCCCCCCACCTATTATTATTTTTCAGAATTTTTAAACGATATTTTATTTATTGTTTATTGTTTAAAGTATTATAAATAGTAATACATATGTCTCCTCCCTCTCCCACCCCAATTGACCTTCCCCCAGCCTCTCCTTCCGCTCAGCACATGTCCTCACCCCCCCTCCCAGTATCTTGGGTCCATTGGTTATGCATACAAGTCCTTCTGTAGATCTCACCTCCTTCCCCACAACTCTCCTCAGTCTTTCCGCTGTAGTTTGACAGTCTGTTTGATGCTTCTCTGCCTCTGTATTTATTTTTGTTAGTCAGTGTATATTGTTTTTTATTATCTATAAATGAGTTAGATCATGTGGTATTTTTCTTTCACTGACTGGCTTATTTCACTTAGTACAATGTTCTCCATTTCTATCATGCTGTTGCAAATGGCAAGAATTCTTTCTTTTTTATAGTAGCATAGTACAGTGGTACCTCGGGATATGAGTTTAATTCGCTCCGTAACCTTGCTCGTATATCAAGTTGCTCGTATCTCAAAGCAAGTTTCCCCATTGAAATCAATTGAAATGCCGTTAATCTGTTACAGCCCCCAAAATGCCACCCCAGTTCTTGTTACGTGTTTTTGAATAAGAAAAATGTATTTATAAATGACAAATATTGTATAAAAACATAATAAAAGAATGTAAAGGAATAAACTGATTTTATAAAGTGTATTTACCTACTCGTTACACTCTTAATGCTACACTTTATCCCTAAACTGAATGTAAGTTAACTAATCTTCACTGAACTTAATTGCTACTGGTCTTTGCATTTTTGGCCGATTTAAAAAAATGCAATGAGGTTTGCCTCTTCTTCCCTTTAAGAATGTTTCTGAAATGGGTGAGGCAAGTTTCATTGAACAGCTCCGATGCACGACCAGTAGTAACTTTTTCAGGGTGTTTCTTTTCCACGAAGTGTGACACCCTCTCCCACATTCCTAAGATCTCCTTTATCTCACTTGTAGAGATCTCCTCCACCTCTGGCTCCTCCTTCGACAACGAGGTAAACAAGCACACTGACTGAGGCCTGGGAAACTATGAGACGCTCGAGTAGCGGTAAACTGGTGGGTCGTGTGCACCGGCCGATCCACGCCATTACTTGTATCTCAAATGTTGCTTATATTTCAAAGCAAAAAATCGCTCGCTCGACGGCTGATATCTCAAAAATCTTGTATTTTAGGGCACTTGTATCTTGAGGTACCACTACATTCCATTGTGTAGAGCTGTAGTCCTACAATTTTCTAATCCACTCATCTGCTGATTGGCAGTTAGGCTATGTCAAAATCTTAGCTGTGGGCTGAAACCGGTTTGGCTCAGTGGATGGAGTGTAGGCCTGTGGACTGAAGGTTCCCAGGTTTCGGTTCCGGTCAGGGGCATTTGCCTTGGTTGCGGAACATCTCCAGTGGGGGGCCTGCAGGGGGTAGGTGACCGATGTCTCTCTCTCATCAATATTTCTAACTTTCTATCCCTCCCTTCCTTTCTGTAAAATATAAAAAAAATAAATTGTGCTACTATGAACATAGGGGTGTATATATCCTTTCTGATTGGAGTTTCTGTTTTCTTGGGACATATTCCCAGAAGTGGTATACTGGGTCAAATGGCAGTTCCATTTTTAATTTTTTGAGGAAACCCCGTACTGTTTTCCACAGTGGCTGTACCAGTTTGCATTCTCACCAGCAGTGCCCAAGGGTTCCTCTTTCTCCACATCCTCTCCAACACTTGTCATTTGTTGATGATTGCCATTCTGATTAGATGTGAGGTAGTACTTCATTGTTGTTTTGATTTGCATCTTTTGAATGATTTGTGATTTGGAGCATGTTTTCATAGGTCTCTTGGCTTTCTGAATATCCTTTTTTAAAAGTGTCTATTTAGGTCATTTGCCCATTTTTTGATTGGGTTGTTTATCTTCCTTTTGTTAAGTTGTATGAGTTCCCTGTATATGTTGAAGATTAAACCTTTATCAGAGATAACATTGGCAAATACGTTCTCCATGCAGTGGGCTTTCTTGTTTTTGTTGATGGTTTCTTTTTCTGTGCAGAAGCTTTTTATTTTGATGTAGTCCCATTTGTTTATTTTCTCTTTAGTTTCCATTACCCTAGGACAGCGGTTCTCAACCTGTAGGTCACGACCCCTTTGGGGGTCGCCTAAGACCATCGGAAAATGCAGATATTTACATTATGATGCATAACAATAGCAAAATTTCATGGTTGGAGTCACCACCACATGAGGAACTGTATGCAAGGGTCGAGACCTTAGGAAGGTTGAGAATCACTGCCCTAGGAGCTGCATCGTTAAATATATTGCTACAACAAATGTCTGCTATTTTGCTGCCTGTGGCTTCTTCTAAGATTTTTATGGTTTCCCGTCTTATGGTTAAGTCCTCTGTCCATTTTGAATTTATTTTTGTGTATGGTATACGTTGGTAGTCTAGTTTCATTTTTTTGCATCTATCTGTCCTGTTTTCCCAACACCATTTATTGAAGAGATTGTCTTGACTTCATTGTATGGGTCTTGCCTCCTTTGTCATATATTAATTGAGCATATTGGCTTGTGTTGATTTCTGGGTTCTCTGTTCTGTTTCACTGGTTTATATGTCTGTTCTTGTACCAGTACCAGGCAGTTTTGAAAACAATGGCTTTGTAGTATAGCTTGCTATCTCGTGATCTCTCCAACATTGTTCTTCTTTCTCAAGAGTGCTGCAGCTATTTGGGGTCTTATTTTATTCCAGATGAATTTGTTCTAGGTCTTTGAAGTATGCCATTGGTATTTTAATGGGGATTGCATTGAATTTATAGATTGCTTTGGGTAGTATGAACATTTTAATGATGTTGATTCTTTGAATCCATGAACATGGCATATTCTTCTCTTTGTTCATCTCTTCCTCTATCTCTTTTTTCAGCGTTCTGAAATTTTCTGAGTACAGGCCATTTATCTCTTTGGTTAAGTTTATTCCTGGGTATCTTAATTTTTTTTGTTGAAATGGTAAATGATTGCTTTTTTAATTCTCTTTCTGTGAGTTCATTATTGGTATCTAGGAAAGCCATAGAACCAAGACCGGTTTGGCTTAGTAGATAGAGTGTTGGCCTGCAGACTCGAGGGTCCCAGGTTCAATTCCGGTCAAGGGCTTGTACCTTGGTTGCGGACACATCCTTAATGGGGGGTGTGCAGGAGGCAGCTGATTGATGTTTCTCATCGATGTTTCTAGCTCTTTGTCCCTCTTTCTTCCTCTCTGTAAAAAAATTAATAAAATAATATTTATAAAAAAAGCAAAAAGCAAAAAAAAAAGCCATGGACTTCTGAGTGTTAATTTTGTATCCTGTGACATTGCTGAATTCATTTATTAAGTCTAGTAGTGTTTTGATGGAGTCTTTGGGGTTTTCTATGTACAATATCATTTCATCTGTGAATAAGGACAGTTTTACTTCTTCTTGTCCATTTTGGATACCTTTCATTTCTTCTTGTCTGGTCACAATGGCTAGCTCTTCCAGTACTACTATATCAAATAGGAGTGGTGAGAGTGGGCATCCTTGTCTTGTTCCTGTTCTTATTGGAAGTGGTTTTATTTTTTTGCCCATTGAGTATTATGTTGGCTGTGGGTTTGTCATATACCGCTTTTATTATGTTGAGGTATGATCCTTCCATTCCCACCTTGCTGAGGGTTTTTATCAAGAAAGGGTGTTGAGTTTTGTCAGATGTTTTTTCTGCATCAATGGATATTATTATATGGTTTTTATCTCTCAGTTTGTTTATATGGCGTATCGCAATTATTGACTTGTGGATATTGTACCATCCTTGCATCCCTGGAATAAATCCCACTTGATCATGGTGTATGATCTTTCTAATGTAATGCTGGATTTGATTTGCTAGAATTTTGTTGAGGATTTTGGCGTCTATGTTCATGAAGGATATTGACCTGTAATTCTCTTGCTTTGTATTGTCTTTATCTGGTTTTGGAAATAAGGTAATGCTGGCTTTGTAGAAAGAGCTTGGAAGTGCTCCTTCCTCTTGAATTTTTTGGAATAGTCTGAGGAGAAGAGTTTTATTTCTTCTTTGAATGTTTGATAAAACTCCCATGTGAAGCCATCTGGTCCAGGGCTTTTGTTTGTTGGGAGATTTTTATTATTGCTTAATTTCCTCCATAGTTATTGGCCTATCCATATTCTTTGATTACTGGTACGAAAATATATTTCTATGACAAATGTCTGCTATTTTTCTGTCTGTGGGAGGTCGTATTTTTTTTTTTTTTTTTTTTTTAGGAACATGTCCATTTCTTTTAGGTTGACCAGTTTGTTGGAGTAGAGTTGCTCATAGTATTTTTGTTTGTTTTTTTACAAATATTTGTATTTTTGTGGGGTCTGTTGATATTTCACCTCTTTCGTTTCCTTTTTTTTAATGGCTGAGTAGTATTCCATTGAGTAAATCTAGCACAGCTTTTTTATCCACTCATCTACTGTTGGGCATTGGTGCTTTTTCCAGATATTGGCTATCTATCTGTATTATGCCTAAGTGACTATTGGACCATTTGACTGGTACAATGACGTGTATTGACCGCCAGGGGGCAGACACTGAATGCACAGGCATGTAAACATGGAACAGACTGATGAATCTTGGGCTTCAAGAGGGCGACAAAAGATTAACAAAGATCAGATATGCATACAAGGGGCCTGGTGCATGGATTTGTGTACTAGTGGGGTCCCTCGGATTGGCCTGCGGGGATCAGCCAAAACCCATAATCTGACATTCCAACGGGTCCTTGATTGCAAGATGGCACTGGCCAGGCTGAGGGACCCTACCGGTGCACATGTCTGTAGTTGTAAATAACACTGCAGTGAACATAGGGATGCACATATTCTTTCCAATTAGTACAGTGGCACCTCGAGATACAAGTGCCCTAACATACGAGATTTTTGAGATAGAGCCATCGAGCGAGCGATTTTTGCTTTGAAATACGAGCAACATTTGAGATAGGAGTAATCGCATGGATCAGCTGCACACGACCCACCAGTTTACCCCGACTCGAGCATCTCATAGTTTCCCATGCCTCAAGGTTACGGAACGAATTAAACTCGTATCTCGAGGTACCACTGTATTTTGGATTTCTTTGGATATATTCCCAGAAGTCAAACAGCAGTTCCATTTTTAATTTTTTGAGGAAACTACATACCAGTACTAGTTTTCCACAGTGGCTGCTACAGTCTTCATTCCCACCAACAGTGCAAGAGGGTTTCCTTTTCTCCACATCATTGCCAGCACTTGTTTATTAGTGATAGCTATTCTCACAGGTAGGAGGTGATATCACATTGTGGTTTTAATTTTCATCTCTCTGATATTAGTCACATTGAGCATTTTTTTTCATAATGTCTCTTGGCCATCTGCATGTTCCCTGGAGAAGTTTCTATTTAGGTCCTTTGCCCATTTTTAAATTGGGTTGTTTGTCTTGATGTTGAGTTGTATAATTCTTTATATATTTTGGAAATTAACCCCTTTTCAGAAGTATCATTGGTAAATATGTTATAGTCAGTGGGTTCCCTTTTCACTTTGCCAATGGTTTTTTTGCTGTGCAAAAGCTTTTTTTTTAAAAAAAGAATATATTATATTGATTTTTTTATGGAGAGGAAAGGAGAGGGATAGAGAATCAGAAACATCCATGAGAGAGAAACATCGATCAGCTACCTCCTGCACACTCCCCACTGGGTATGTGCCTGCAACCAAGGTACATGCCCTTGACCGGAATTCAACCTGGGTCCTTTAAGTCCACAGGCTGATGCTCTATTCACTGAGCTAAACTGGTCAGGGTTGTGCAAAAACTTTTTAGTTTAGTCCTGTTTGTTTATTTTTTCCTTTGTTTCTCTTGCCTGTGGAGAAATAGATATAAATATTTGTAAATAATGCAATCAGTAGAAGCTACACATTTCTCATAAAACATTTACCATGGTGTAGCAATCATACATAGCCCATCATCCTTTCCTGAATTAAATTTTGCTACAAGAAATGCCTGAAATTTTACTGCCTATGTTTTTTTCTAGGATTTTTATAGTCTTGTGACTTATATTTAAGTCTTTAATCCATTTCGAGTTTATTCTTGTGTATGGTGTAAGTTGGTGGTCTAGTTTGATTTTTTTTGCATGTATCTGTTCAGTTTCCCTAGTACCATTTATAAAAGAGACTGTCTTTACTCCATTGAATGTTCTTGCCTCCTTTGTCAAATATTAATTGACCTTATAGAAATGGTTTTATTTCTGGGCTCTCTGTTCTGTTGCATTCTTCTGTTTCTAACACCATTAGCATGCTATTTTGATTACTAGAGCCTTGTAGTATAGTTTGATATCAATCAGGTCTCATGATACCTGCAATTTTGTTTTTCTCAAGATTGCTATGGCTATTATTTGCCATCTTTTGTGGTTTCATCTAAATTTTAGGATTATTTATCTGATTCTGTGAAAAATGAATGCTATTGGTATTTTGATAGGAATTGCATTGATTATAGATTGCTTAGGGTATTATGGACATTTTAATGATGTTAATTCTTCCTATATATGAACACAAATGTGTACGTATTTCCATTTATTTGTATCAATTTCTTTCTTCAGTGTCTTAAAATTTTCCGAGTATATGTCTTTTATCTCCTTGGTTAAATTTATTCCTACATACCTTTTTTGTTGTTGTTGCAATAGTAAGTTGGATTGTTATCTTTCTTTCTTTAAAAAAAATATCTGTATTGATTTCAGAGAGGAAGGGAGAGGGGAAGAGAGATAGAAACATCCATGATGAGAGAGAATCATTGATTGGCTGCCTCCTGCACATCCTTCACTAGGGCTCAAACTTGCAACCCAGGCATGTGCCCTTGACTGGAATCGAACCTGGGATCCTTTAGTCTGCAGGTTGACGCTCTATCCACTGAGCTAAACCAGCTAGGGCTGCATTGTTTTCTTAATATCTTTCTGATAGTTCATTATTGGTGTATAAAAATGCCATTGATGGGAGATCCTGGACCAGTATGTGCTGATTGTGCCTGCTCTGCTGTGCTCCCGAAGATTTTGAAACATGAATCCTTCATTCTTCTTGATTGCCCTTTGCTTAGGAATAGCTTCAGTTTCTCCAAAAGTTAGTTAAACTTTAAAGGCACAATGGCACCGATGGAAGGCAACACACAGTAAGCTATATGGCTCGAATGAAGAAGGATAGAGGACAACAGTGTGGGAGAAGAATATGAAAATGATTGACCTGCACAACCAGGAATATAACCTAGGGAGGCAGAGCTTCACCTTGGCAATGACCAACAAAGAATTCACATAGGTGATAAATGGCCATTAAAATCAGAAGCACAAGAAAAAGAGAGTATTCTGGGAATCTTACGTTGCTAAAATGCCCCCAACTGTGGATTGGAGAGAAGGCTCTGGAACTTCCATGAAGAACCAGGTCACTATGATTCTTGTTGGGCGGTTATTGCAACTGATGCCCTTGAAGGACAGATATTCTGGAGAACTGGCAGACTTATCTCATTAAGTGAGCAGAACCTGTGGACTGTTCTCAGGCTCAAGGCAATGAGGGCTGCAGTGGTGGTCTAATGGATAATGCCTTCCAGTATGTTAAGTCCAATGGATGCCTGGACTCAGAGGAGTCCTATCCATATCATGCAAAGGTTGGACCCTGCAAATACAGGCCCGAGGATTCTATTGCCCTTGACACTGGCTTCATGGACATTCCTGAGCAGAAGAGTGCCCTCATGAAGGCAGTGGCAACCATGGGGCCCATCTCTGCTGTATCTTAGCTTTCAGTTCTATGAAGATGGTATTTATTATGAGTAATACTGTAGCAGCGTAAATCTAGATCATGGTGTACTGGTGGTTGGCTATGGCTTTGAAGGAGAAGAATCAAGTAACAATAAATATTGGATTGTCAAGAACATTTGGGGTAAAGCTTGGGGCAAGAATGGCTACATAAAGATGGTCAAAGACCGGAACAACTACTCTGGAATCGCCACTGTGGCCAGCTATCCTACTGTGTGAGATCATGGTGATAAAGAAAGACTTGATTGAGAACAGGATATCCAGAGGTGGAATTTTTATCTTAAAACTGACCACATTTTACATAATGGGATACAACATTTGAATCTTGAAGATCCAAACTGTGATTTGAATTCTGTGATATTTTACATTTGTAAAATGTTACCACTTCTTTTATAAGGATGTATAAACTGTTACCTTTTAAAATAAAAATTTTTATTATCTTTAATCCTCAAAAAAGCCACCAATTTCTGAATATTAATTTTGTATCCTGCTACTTGCCAAATTCATTTATTAGATCTACATTTTTTAGTGGACTGTTTAGGCTTTTCTATGTATAATATCACATCATCTACACATAATGACAGTTTTACTGTCTTCTTTCAAATTTGGGTGTCTTTTATTTCTTCTTATCTGACTGCTATGGCTAGTACTTCCAGTGGTGGAAGTAGACATCTCTGTATTGTTCCTAATCTTAAGGGAAATGCTTTTAGATTTTCCCCTTTGAGTATGATGTAGAGTTTGAGTTTGTCATATGTGATGGCCTTTATTATGTTGTGGGTATAATCTCTCTGTTACCACTTTGCTAAGAGTTTTTATCAAAATGGTTGCTGGATTTTATCTTTTTTTTTTGCATCTAATGATATGATCATGTAATTTTTATCCTTCATTTTGTTTGTGATATATTACATTCATTGACTTGTGAATATCATACCAATCTTGCATCCCCAGAATAAATTCTAGTTGGTATGGTGTATAATCCTTTTAATGTATTACTAGATCTGGTTTGCTAATATTTTGTTTAGGATTTTAGC
The DNA here is from genome assembly GCA_004026805.1 of Lasiurus borealis. Taxonomy (NCBI): domain Eukaryota; kingdom Metazoa; phylum Chordata; class Mammalia; order Chiroptera; family Vespertilionidae; genus Lasiurus; species Lasiurus borealis. Next base: position 2,526 of record PVJN01037620.1, on the reverse strand, counting down.
ATCTTTGTTCATCAGGGATATTGACTATATAGTTTTCCTTCTTTGTAGTATTTTTTCTGGTTTTGGAATTAGGATAATGCTGGTCTCATAAAAGATCTTGGAAGTCTATCCTCCTTTTGAAATTTTTGGAATAATTTGAGAAAGGTGTTATATATATACATACATATATATATACATATATATATATATACACACACATATATATATATATAAATTATTGATTTCATAGAGGACGGGAGAGGGAGAGAGAGAGAGAGAAACATCAATGAGGAGAGAGAATCATCCATTGGCTGTCTCCTGCATGCCTCCTACTGGGGATCAAGCCCACAACTTGGGCATGTGCCCTGGCCAGGAATGTGACCTCCTGGGGGCATGCAGGAGGCAGCTGATCAATGATTCTCTCTAATTATTGATTTTTCTATTTCTCCATCCCTTTTCCTCTCTGAAATCAATTATATATATATAAAGTATATATATATATATGTACATATATATATATATAAATATTTTTTAAAAGATACTAAAGTTTCTTTGAAAGCATATTAACTTAGTTTGTTGGATAATGAAGTTTATTTTTAAATTTATTATTGTTGAAAGTATTACAGATGTTCCCCTTTTTTCCCCATTGACCCTCTCCAACCTATCCCTTCTCCCTCAGACCTTCACCACATTATTGTCTGTGACAATGATTTATGCATAGATCATGTACTTTTAAAACATTTACCATTTATTGAGTACTCTTTGTATATCAGAGGATAATCTAATTGCTCTATATTATCTTATTATTTAATCCTGGCTTAACCTTTTAATTTTTTAAAGACGGAAAATTGTTACACTTATTGTTTCTCTAATGAAGATATTCTGTCTCTAACATTGTCTTTAACAACTTAAAGTAGCAAAGAAAATGCTCAGGCTATACTATGCTTCTTGTCCTCACTTTTATTTTTGCTCCAGTTTTCTGAATCATTTCTTATACTTCGTGGTATGTCTACAAGGGATGTAAAATACTCTGCCAATATATCTGTTCTCTTGTAAATAGAATACGTCACACATATGTACAAATGTAAATGTAAAATGAAAAAAAAAGGAAGCAGCTGTGTTTTTTTTTTAATATATTTTAATTGATTTTTTACGGAGAGGAAGGGAAAGGGATAGAGAGTTAGAAACATCGATGAGAGAGAGACATTGATCAGCTGCCTCCTGCATACCTCCTCCTGGGGATGTGCAACCAAGGTCCATGCCCTTGACTGGAATCGGACTGGGACCTTTCAGTCTGCAGGCCGATGCTCTATCCACTGAGCCACACCAGTTTTGGCGGAAGCAGCTGTTGAAGGTGATGCAAGGTGTATAACAGTGAGCTTGTGGTATAGATTTGGATTAATGTTAGTAATTGTTCATTGGAGGGCAAAGAAAAATGAGTATAAATTGTAAGGTACTGTTTCAAAGACATATAGTATGAATTTCCATTGTGCCATATGACATTTTTTCTGTATTTTGATGTTCTCATCCTTTTAACTTCTGCCTTTGCATTAGGAGGCAATGCCTATTGTGAGCTTTATAATGATCTTTCTATAGACAAGGTTTGATTTTATAAAAATCAGTTATGGTAACGGGAAAATAATAGTATTTCATTTTTTACTACTTATCTCCATTCTATAGCCGTGCAGTCAGAGACCCTTGTGCATGAAGACAGATTTGTTCTATGGCCTCGGAGTTGGGTGCCGGGGACGATGGCGGCTGCACTGAGCTGGCAAAGCCTCTCTATCTTCAGTACCTGGAGAGGGCCCTCCGGTTGGACCATTTCCTGCGACAGACATCAGCCATCTTCAATAGAAATATTTCTAGGTATGTTAGTCTGTCTTCCCACTATGATGTTTAGTCTTATTCTGATTCTCATTTTCACTGTAGATTTTAGGGTTAAAATACTTCATGATTTTTAGCATGTTTCATATATTTCAATTCAAATAAAACTGAACTTTTTCAAACGATCAATTTTTCCTATAAGATGTTCAGTCTACTAACCAGAAATTATAATATTTTTCTGGATCAGCCCTGATTGTGGATTCACTATTCTTTAATTTCTAGTGATGAAAGTGAAGATGGACTGGATGACAGTAATCCTTTATTGCCCCAATCTGGGGATCCCTTAATACAAGTTAAGGAAGAACCTCCAAATTCATTGCTTGGTGAAACTTCTGGAGCAAGTAGTTCTGGAATATTAAACACATACTCATTGAATGGAGTTCTACAGTCAGGTCAGTGTGGTGTGAGATCTCTCTTTGGACTATCAGTTCTTTTGGAGTAGTCATCCTTTCATTTTATTATTCTTTATGCTTCTTTACACAGAATCAAAATCTGACAAAGGGAATTTATATAATTTCTCTAAGTTGAAGAAAAGCAGGAAGTGGCTTAAGGTAAGAGAAAACAATGTTTAGAATTCAAATAACCTATTAACAATAAGTAAAAGGGATAGATATTGCTGCATTCTGGCACATTGGCAGAAATTTTTATAGACATGAGTCTTTT
>PVJN01037619.1:0-20803 GCA_004026805.1 Lasiurus borealis | reverse complement strand
TTGACATCTCTATTATAGAGAAAGGGTGAAAGGTGATATTAAAATATTTCTTCTAATTAATTTTCTTTCAATGTGCACAGATTTGTGTACCAGGCCACTAGTAAATAAATAAATAAGAGCAAAATAATTTGTGTGAATAATAGGAAACCAAAAAGATCAGACTTCTTTTTCTAAAAATATATTTTACTGATTTTTTTTTTACAGAGAAGAAGGGAGAGGGATGGAGAGTTAGAAACATCGATGAGAGAGAAACATCAATCAGCTGCCTCCTGCATGCCCCCTACTCAGGATATGCCCACAACCAAAGTACATGCCCTTGACTGGAATCAAACCTGGAACCTTTCAGTCTGCAAGCTGAAGCTCTATCCACGGATCCAAACTGGTTTTGGCAAAGATCAGAATTCTGAAATAACCTTTGTCTTTATTAAGTTTATGCTAAAATAGAAAATTAATAACCATAAAACCATAACAAGGATCACTTTTTAGCAAATAATAACTCATATGTTGATAAACACAAACAGCTATTATGGGAAACTGACCTATTTATATGGTTTTCCTTGAAGTAATCCTATAGCACTTATTTATCAATTAAATTTTAAACAGTATATGAGTCTACATAGACTAAGACATTTGAAAATTCTACTTTAGGAGAGAAATCAAGATGGTGGCATAGGTGAATACCTAAACTTCTGCCTCACACAACAATTTCAAAAATACAGCTAAAAGACAGAATGGACATCATCCAGAACCACAGGAAAGCTGGCTGAGTGGAAATTCTACAACTTGAAGGAAAGAGAGGGGCTCACGGAGACCCAGAGGAGCTGCAAAAAGCTGAGGTACAGAGACACACGCATGGAGAGAATGGGTGGCTGACTTCCTCTAGCAGAAGGGAGACAGAAACTCCCTACTGCCCTGAACCCCAGTTCCAGGCGAGACTCATATGGGGGAAGTCTGGACTATTTTGAAAAGGGAGGAGTGCACAGAAACTTAGGGGAGCCATGAAAGGCAGAGGTCTGGAGGTGCATTCAAGTAGCACAGAGAGGACTGACTGCTGATTGTGCTGCTGGCTTTCTCTAGCTGGAGGAAGACAGAATCTTTCAACAGTACTGAAATCCAGTTCTGACTGTACAGAAACCCAGTTTTGGGGGAGAACCTGGGGACCCAGATACATACTGGTCCCCAGAGTGCAAGGAAACTCAGGGGAGTCACAAAAGGCAGAGGTCTGGAGGCGTGTGCACAAGTGCATGCAGAGAGGGCTTCAGCAATTACCCAGAGGCCACATAGGGCAGGCCTAATGGGAAGCCAAAGCTATCTGCTCAGCCCTGAGATTCCGCCCCATCCAAGCAGAACATAGTGGCTTGCAAGTTTTGTATCATGAGGCTGACTCCAGCACAGATGTTCTCCCAGCATAGACACAGATGATCCTCACAACCAATTGGCTTGGAGGTCAGTGATACCAACAACAATTAAGACTTAACTACAACAAGACTGTATATACAGTCCACTTAGGGGTGCACCAAGTGAGTCCACCTCAGGTAACTGAGGAGGTAGAGCTACTGGGCTATATAGGTCACCTATCACACAAACTACTCTACCAACTCAGGGAAGCAGTGCAAATGCAGAGACAAAGGAACAGATCAAATGAAAGAAATGAAAAAAACAACTGGATATAGAGCTCAAAACCATGGTTTTATGGTTTTTCAAGAATTTCTTAGAAAAGATGGATAAATTTAGCAAGACCCAGGAGGAGATAAAAAAGGACCAACTAGAAATTAAATATATAGTAACTGAAAAAAAAATATTATACAGAGATCTAACAGCAGACTAGAGGAATGCAAGAATCAAGTCAAAGATTTGAAATACAAAGAAGCAAAAAACACACAACCAGAAAAGAAAAAAATAATCCAAAAATTTGAAGATAGTATAAAGAGTCTCTTTGACAGCTTTAAGTGTACCAACATCAGAATTATGGGGGTGCCAGAAGAAGAGAGAGAGCAAGATATTGAAAACCTATTTGAAGAAATAATGACTGAAAACTTCCCACATCTGGTGAAAGAAATAGACTTACAAGTCCAGGAAGCACACAGAACCCCAAACAAAAGGAATCCAAAGAGGACCACATCAAGACACATCATAATTAAAATACCAAGAGCAAAAGACAAAGAGAAAATATTAAAAGCAGCAAGAAAAAAAAAATACAGTTAATTACCTACAAGGGAGCACCCATACGATTGTCAGCTGATTTCTTAACAGAAGCTATGCAGGCCAAACAAGAGTGGTAAGAAATATTCAAAATAATGAATAGCAAGATTACTCTATCCAGCAAAGCTATCATTCAGAATTAAAGGGCAGACAAAGAGCTTCACAGATTAAAAAAAAAACTAAGGGAGTTCATCAACACCAAACCAGTATTAGATGAAATGCTGAAATTTATTCTTTAAGGAGAGGAAGAAGAAAAAAGGTAAAGATAAAAATTATGAACAACAATATATAACTATAAACAAGTGAATATAAAAATTAAGTGAATTAAAAACCTGATGAACAGAATAAATATAATAGAATCAGGTTCATAGAAAGGGAGTGGACTGACAATTCTCAGGGGCAATGGAGTAAGGGGGATACAGGGAGAGACTGGACAAAAATCATACACCTATGGATGAGGTCAATGATGGGGGGAGGTAAGGCAGAGGGAGGGGTGGGAGCTGGGTGGAGGGGAGCTATGGGGGGAAAAAGAGGAATAATTATAATAATCTGAGCAATAAAGATTTATTAAATAAAAAAAGATAATTCTACTTTAATCCTTAAAATGTTGCATTAAAATTGATTTATAGCATGACCCTCATGGAAATACCAAAGATATCTACATTAACACACAATGAAAGGATAGTAATCAGTGAAACTTCTGTAATTTCCACATGAATCAATAGTGGTAGATTGCTTAATGTAACACTATTACATCATGCTCAATTTATGTGGAAATGTTTGGATATGCTTTAAATGTCTGTGGTAAATCATTTGGGAATCTTAATTGAACATTTTTCTGTGATAAATTTCTTTGTAAACACTGAAATAATGTTCTTACATAACTACCAGTTTATTTTCAAAGACTCCAACGACCCCAAATTGATATATTATTTTCTTTGAATCCTTCTGGAATTTATTTTTCTAGTCTGTAGCAAATCATTCTAACCTTTATAACATTTTTATTTCCATCCCGAAGCTGGTTAATATTTTTTAACACTCAAAATACTTATATGTTGTATTATAATATTACATATCATGGTGAGCTGTCATCTCTCCAATAATGAGAAATGCTTAAAATTAAAATTTGATATTTTTTTCACAGTAATAAGCTACTTAATTAATTTATTTTATTTTTCTTTTTTTAGAGAGAGGAAGGGAGAGGAATAGAGAGATAGAAATATTGATGAGAGAAAAACATCATTGACTGACTGTCTCCCCCATGCCTCAAAGGGATGATAGAGCTTACAACCCAGGCATGTGCCCTGACCAGGAATCCAATCTTGACCTCCTGGTTTATAGGTCAACACTCACCATTGGGCAACACCAGCCAGACATAACCTACTTAATTTAACATACTAAAATAGTAGTGCTTTGTTTATAGACTCAAATCATTATCAAGATTATTTAGGCCATCTGGCATGACTTGAAGGGTGACCTATGAACAGGAGCTCATGGTGTGTTTCCAGGTCAGGGCATATGCCTAGGTTGTGGACTCAATCCCCAATGTGGGGCTTGTGGGAAGCAGTTTACCGATGATTCTCTCTCATCACTGATGTTTCTCTCTACCTCCCTCTCTTTCCCTTTCTTCCTCTCTGAAATCAATAATTTTTATAAAAATAATATGTAGGAAATGACTTCAATTCATAGTGGAGATTAGTGAAAATTTATGTTATGGTTATCTCAGGATAGAGTTTATGTAAGATGAGAAATATTTTTAATCATAAAAGTACTCTCTAAAAATCAGAAACTTTTTCATAGTCTTTACAACTATAAAAGCTAGCAATGAGAACCCTGCTAAAACTTAAATCAATATCTGATGAAATGTTTAAATCAAACTCTATTTTGAAATTTTTTATGTGTTCCTTTCTTTGAAATATAATACTTCTTTCTAAAGCTATAATTCTTTTAAGTATTGCAATTTAATTAAAATTGATGCAAATTTGTATTATTCCAATGGTTATAAACTAAAATGAGACTATTACAATTTCCAGAAAAATGAGTCAAATCAAATTAGAAAACTGTTTCAGTCAGAGTTCTTGTTTGCAAAGAAGCAAGATAAATAAATAGCAGAAACAACAAAGCAACATAATATAGCAAAAAGGGAATGTGGGTGTTATTGGACTTGCTCTTCCATTTGAGTTTTTAAGTGGATTTGGTGACTCCCCTCATCCATTGCACTTTCCTTTGCCTTCATCTTGAACTCAGTGGTTGCTGATTCTTTACCCATTGTGGTGAGGGATCTGCGCTGCTGGTGGCCTTGCTTAAACCAGGTTGCACTGTACTGACATTTTCTTCTGACCCACAAGTCTGGCAGTATCCTCAAGGTCCCCTTAATGGGAACAAGCAAACCTAGTAACACAATAACAATGGTAACAGTCTTTTGTCTTTCTGTTTTTGCCTGCTCATAAAGCACAAGAAGAACCCAAGTTGATTAGGCACAGCTTTAGCTGGAATTCCTATTCTTATGGTACTTATTCTATTAGAATACAGAATCCAAAACAACCAAAAACCCATAAAGAAAACAATAGGAAAGTGAGCTGGTAAGTATAATTCATCCCAGTTTTGAACCCTACAATTCCAGATTTGTAGATTCTGTCCAAATAAAATCCTAACTCCATGTGGTAGTCATTTGTTTTGAGCATAAACTATCTTCTGAAGCACAGTACCAGAGATCCCAGGTTGCTGACCTTGGTTAAGCTTATCTGGATCTTCAATGACTAGTTCATTCTGACTAATGGGGTATGAAATAATACCAGTGAATCCCTTGAACACCAGCCCATTGCTTTGTTTGTTTGTATTTTAACTGAACCTATTTTGCATGAGATATCATGGCCTTGCATAAAGCAACCAATTAATTTTTCAGATAGTGTAATGACAAAGAAAAATAACCAGAATAAGTATCTATTGTGATAAGGGAAAAATTCTTTTGCTCTCTCCTTATTCCCCAAAAGATGATAGGTGTCGTGCATACACAAATTGACGCCAAATAGTTTTTGGTTCCCCTAGATTTGATGCTTTTCAAGAGCTCATGATCCGTCTCTGCTACAAAAATGTAGCATTCATCACAGCTGTAGTCAGATGGTATTGATGAGGACTCCATGGTTTTGAAACCATAGATAATCTTTATTCCCTCCATGATAAATATTGGTTTCGTGAATCCATTGGTATTGCTATGAGAGGAAGTTGACTATATCCACTGACTGGGTCATCTTATTAGTACTAGAGGCCTTGTGGTGGACATGTAACTTCCTAAGAAATATACTCAGATTTTGAGCTCATTTTGAAAGGTCATATTTCCAACATAACATTTCCCCAAACATCCTCCACAATCTTTCAATCCTGCTCTTTCCAGCTGCCTGTCTGTCAACTGAATTGGTGTAGGCTCCTCTTCTGGTTATCTTTGACACTTAAAAAAATCAATCCACAACTCAGCTTAAACAATTAATTTATTATGATCACAAACTCTGCAGGTAAAAAAAAATCAAGTGGAACAGTGGGGATAGCTTGTGTTGGTTTATGATGTTGGCTACCTCGCTAAGAAGTCTAAAAGCTTGGGAATGACTTGTTGACTATGAGTTGGCACCATCTAAAGGTTAATTCACTCACATATATTGTACCTAGACTGGGCTGCTTCAGTGACCGAGACTGGAGCATGACCATATAGCATGGTTACCATTAATAGGGTTGTATTCCAAGTGACCATAGGTCATAATTTAATTAGTGGTTTTATTTTTGCATGATAGAATCCCTGAAATGACTAAGTAGAATTTTAAATTCCTTTATCTTCAACTAGGCCAGATAAAAGACCCAAATCTTGCCAGTTTCAATTAGATTTTATGCTGCAACTCTCAACTGGCATTACTTTCCATTTATATCAGGATCTTGCACAACAGAACCTGACTCTGGTTTCTACTAAGCAGAAAGGACTACACTGGAAGAATACGGGTTGGCTCAGATAGTCCATGGAAGGACTAAAGAACCAAACTCAGGACACAGGCCTGAATTAGAGACTACAAAGCAGAGAATGTAGCTAAACTCATATCTCAGGATCAGCCTGGATAGGACATTGTCACTAGCAGTGCCACCACTGAGCCTTGAGGTTGCTGCTGCTAGCATGCAGACCTACCACCACTGTGAGTTGACTTAACTATTCTGTAACCTCCAGAACAACCTCTAACTACCCCTGATTTGTCATTCCTACAGATCCAACATTTCTGCATAAAGCTTTCTGCTGGCTTACCTCAGTGACATGCCAGCATCTTAGCTCTCTGGGTGAAAAGAGGGAATAAATGCTCCTTCTAGTTCCCTAGAAGGAATGGGGCTTTGCTTCACATTTACTGGACAGAATCCCTACCAAATAGAAAGGGGGCTTAGATTATGCATGAACAAAAGTAAAGCAAATACCCACTGAACATGCTTAATCCTATTATTTCACGATTAAAATGAATGAATGGTTGAATTGTAAAGAAAATTTAATTAGTTCAAGGAACTACTTTAATAAAGAGTCCCCTCAAATCTAGCCTAGGTGTTGTTTTTGTTTGGAGTAAATCATTTAACCTCTCTAGTTCTATTTTCTCATATATAAAATGAGGGTTTAACCTCTGATCGCTATGTTCCATCTTCTTTACCAGAAGAAGAACTATCTTCCTTAAAATGTTCAGTGTTATTTGCAGAGGCTCATCCACATGGTGGAGCTATATGCCTAGGACTTGGCAGTCCCCACTGAATTCGTTTATTTATTTATTTGTTTGTTTGTTTATTTATTTATTTGTAAATACATTTTTATTTATTTCAGAGATGAAGGAAGAGGGCAAGAGAGATAGAAACATCAATAATGGAAGAGAATCCTTGATTGGCTGCCTCCTGCACGCCCCACACGGGATCAAGCCAGCAACCCAAGCATGTGCCATGACCTGGCATCGAACCATGACCTCCTGTTTCATAGGTTGATGCTTAACCACTGAGCCACACCAGCTGGGTGTTCTAGTTAAAAAACAAACAAAATAACGAACCAAAATAATTAAAAAAAAACATGTTTTTGTTTTTTTAACTAAAAAACTTTAATGATGACATTATTGCAGGTGTCACTCTGTTTCTCCCTTTGTCCACATCCACTCACTCACTCCTTTGGCCTTCACCTCACTATTGTCTTTGTTCATGGGCTATGCATATATCTTCTTTAGTTACTCCTTTCACCTTCTTTATCCAGTCACTCCCAGTCCATCCCATCCCCACAAGCTCTGGCCAGTCTGTTTCATGTGTTCATGTTTCTAGTTCCATTTTGTTCATTAGTTTATTTTCTTCATTAGATTTCACACATTAGTGTGATTATATGGCGTTTGTATTTCTCTTTCTCTGACTGGCTTATTTCACTTAGTAAAATACCCTCCAGTTCTTTCTGTGTTGTCTCAAAGGGTCAGAGTTACTTTTTTTTTTTTTTTACAGTTGTGTAGTATTCCATTGCATAAATGCATTCTAGCTTTTTTGATCTACTTATCTGCACTTGGGCTGTTTCCAGATATTGTAAATAATGCTGCTAAAAACATAAGGATGCAGATATTTCTGATTGGTATTTTGGAATTCTTGGGATATAGTCCCAGAAGTAGGATCATTAGATCAAAAGGCAGTTCATTTTTTATTTTTTGAGGAAACTCTATACCGTTTTCCACAGTGGCTACACCAGTCTGCATACCTAACAACAGAGGTAAACCAAGTATATTTTAAAAATTCACAATAGATAACCTTTATGTTTGTATGTTAATACTAGAGGCCCAATGCATGGAATTCATGCATAGTCAGGGTCCCTATGCCTGGCCAGTGATCAGGGCCAATCAGGACCTTCCTTCCCTGGCTGCTGAGTGATGGCTGGGGCCTTCCTTGGTTCTTCGCCACCCCCTGGTGGTCAGTGTACATCATTGCAAATGGTGGAACTCCTGAGGGACAATTTGCATATTAGCCTTTTATTATTTAAAATATAACAAAAGATTCGTGAACAAAGTTGATTAAATTTAATGATTATTCATCTAATTTTCCATCGTGTGCACAGAAATTTGGGAATTTTTTTTTGGCATAGTTTTATTTTATTTTCTGAATTCCAACGGAAATAGCCTATAGTCTGGAGAATAGGATATTCAGGAACCAAGTGTAGGTTTTTGGTACAGAAACCTCATGAGAGACTTTGTTCTGAAGTTCTCCATGAGAAAATTTTGGGACTTTCCATTTAATTTACTTCATGAGTCATCTTTCAGTGGCCTAAATGTCACCTCTGAGGATGATCCAAACTTATGAAGATAACACAGAATCTCTTCTCTCCTCTTTGGAAAAGATAACACATATTCTTTACAAGAAAAGATTATGACACTCCAGAGTTGTCTGGCTCCCCCTCTCACAGTGTATTTATTAGGAAATTTTTCGAGCTTACTGGGAATTCCCTTGAATTCATCCATCCTTTGGCAGTCAATATTGAATTAAGGCTAAATCTCCAGAGTTTTCATTTGTAATGGCTCCCACAGCCCTCCTATGGGCATGGCATGAAACTTTAAAATGGAGGCAAAGTCATAAATTCAGAGAAACACATTTGCCTTTTGGACAAAAAGGCTTTTTATCAAAATGGTCTCATTTTGCCATGCACTTCAGTACAGAATGGATCCAAAATTCTGAACAGGGTTATGACAGAGAAACCAGGCAATTGGAAAAGACATTCAGATGTGGCAGCTCATCTAGCAACATGAAATCCCCATACCTGAGGATATTGGATTTTATTTACCCACCTGAGTCATACCTGTGTTAAAGGGAAATTCTCAGTGAGGTCCTGGATGTGACTATTGGGTGTGCTTGTTCCATTCAGTGAAGCTTACGGCAGACTGGCCCCCACAGTCTTGCTGTGGAGCTGACTCCATAGTTACAGGGATTTTCACACAGCAAGAATATGCATCCACAAGTTACTTTTTAAAATATATATTTTTTATTGCTTTTTTTACAGAGAGGAAGGGAGGGATAGAGAGTTAGAAACATCTATGAGAGAGAAACATTGATCAGCCGCCTCCTGCACACCCTTCACTGGGGATGTGTCTGCAACCAAGGTACATGCCCTTGACTGGAAATCTAACCTGGGACCCTTCGGTTCGCAGGCCGATGTTCTATCCACTGAACCAAAACAGTTTCGGCCAGAAGTTGCTTTCTGACCAGCTGCACTAAATCCCTATGTCATGGCACCCAATGTTTGTATTTTATCACACAGACAGAACTAAAGATTACAGATTAGTTGAAGAATTAATTTAGACAGATGATCCGTAGTTTTCATAAGTGATGGAATGTTGTTTGAAACATTTTAGTTGTCTCATAGTACACCCAAATTAAAAAAAAATCACAATTTAGAGACTAGTACTAATGATCTGCTTAATGATCTGATGGAGCGAAAATTTAAGAAGACAGTAAATGTTCACACTGTGTAAAAAATTCTGGTATAAAATGATCATAATTGAATTAATATTTATGTTAGCTAACTTTATAACATGGACATATTTATTATAACATCTATTTTCTGGAGAGAGAAACTAAGGTACAGAAAAAAGGGGGGAATGAGGGAGAGAGGGTTTGCCCAACTGGTGTGGCTCAGAGATTGAGTATTGACCTAGGAACCAATCACTGGTTCATTTCCCAGTCAGGGCATGTGTCCAGGTTGTGGGTTTGGTCCTCAGAAGGAGCATGCAGGAGGTAGCCAATCAATGATGTTTGTCTTTCATCATTGTTTGTATCTCTCTATCCCTCTCCCTCTTCTCTCGCTTAAAAAATCAATAAAGAAAAATAATTTTTTAAATTAGTTATATTGCCTAAGTATGCCTGTGATAGATACAGGCTGGGCTGAATAAATATTTTTAACAAAATAAGTACATTAAAGACATAAATGATAGCACACATAACTCCCTCTTGGAATACCAATTTTTAAATCTCATTATTAACTTATTTTATTAGTGTCTAAAATTCACTTTAGCAAAAGGTGGTCTTCTTAAACTTTAATAAAATTTGTTGGTTAATGCAGACATGGCCTGCCTTGCATTAACTTTTTATACATGTGTTTACCTACAATATATACACTGTGCCATTTGTTGTCTTAATTTACAAGTTTTATGAATATGTAAACAAAAACAAAAGTTTTTGCATTCTTAAAATGTTAAAGGAAATTAGATAGTATACTGATGACCTATGTAAATACAATAGATTCGCTAAAAGAACTGTATCAGTGTCGTCATATACTGGAGCCAAGTTCAATATAGCTTGGTAAACTTGTTCCAAAAATACATGTCATTGTTAATGCTCTCATCTATTGGTTAAGGGACATTATTATGTGCTGTAAAAATGGCAGTCATTTTATGTAGAACCCTTTATTTATTTGTCACAATTCTCTCTTTCTTTTTTAGGATTTTTATTTTCCATTGCATGTCCAAACCAACCTCATGATGTCCCTTAAAAAGAACTATCCAGGGAAGTATACAGGGTTCAATAAGCAAGCAGTAAAATGTTTTAGATACGTTTTCTATATTCAACTGTTACATAAACTGTGAAAATCACTGATTTTGTGTAGATTTCTAATTAAGCAACATGATAATATGTATAGGAAATGGGTTGTTTTCTTCACTTCCATTTTACTGTGGTTCAAAGGTCTTTGTCAAATAAGATGAAACTTATTTTAGTCGCAAAATCAGAGATTGGCAAATGTTTTCCATAAAGGGCCAGATATTAGTTATTTCAGGCTTTTCTGGCCATATGGTCTCTGTCATTGTAGCACATAGCATCCCTAAACAATAGAGAAACCAACAGTGCAACTATGTTCAATTAAACTTTATGGGCACTAAATTTTGAATTTCATTTAATCTTTGTGTCATAAAATATTATTATTTTTCCAACCATTTAAAAATGTGAAAAGCATTCTTAGCTTGTGGGCTATAGTTTGTTGACCCTTGCAATTTACTGTGAAATCAGATGGAGGTTAAAAATAACAAAAAATCTCCCAATGTCATTTTTTAAAGAAACAGAACAAAAAAAATCATCAGATTTGTATGGAACCACAGAAGATCCTGAATAGCCAAAGCAATCCTGGGGGCGGGGTGAGGGGGGAATAAAAAATGAGGCCAGAGTCAAACTATCCATCTTCAAATAATAATAGAAGCAACAATAATCAGAACAGCCTGGTATTAGAAGAAAACAGGCATACAGATCAACGAAACAGAATTGAAAGCCCGGATAAAACAACACTCACACACATGCATATGTGCAAATAACTTTTTAAATACAGTTTGTTGATTTCAGAGAGGAAGAGAGAGAGACAGAAACATCAATGGAGAGAGAATCACTGATTGGCTGCCTCCTGCATGGCCCACACTTGCGATCCCTGGCAAAGTACTTTCAGTCCACGTGCCTCAGTTTCATTATTGATAAAGTCAGGAGTAATAACTGTACTTAGAATTTACACCAGTTGTAAAGATTAAGTGAGATAATTTCAGAACAAGGTGGAGCTTGTAGTAAGCACCAGAAACTTACTACTTTTTACTCTTAGTTTTAAAGTGACACCCAAATTACTCTGCAGAACATTCTGCACCCCTCATGCTTTTGCCTTGGCTTTCCTGCTGGCATTAACCCTCATCACTCTACCTGCCATTCCCTCCCTGGCACCAGCAGGCCATGCTCTAGTCACACTGATCTATTTGCAGATATTTTGAACTATTCATTGTCTTGGATTAGAGCCTTGCACACACAGTTGTTCTATCTGAGAAGTCCCACCACATAATTTGCCTGATTAAATTCTATTCTTTGGGGCTTAGCTTCATAGTTGTCTTTGCTACGGCTTTACTGGTTGCCCACGCTTAGACCTAGATGCCCCGTAGTACTGTGTTTACACCTGCCTTCATAAACTTCATTGTAAATGCTTGCTTCTTTGGCTCTTGCCTCCATTGGTCCATAACATTCTTGAAGGCAGAATTTTTGAGGGCAGAGCCAATAACAGTGCCTAATACACAGTATACATGTAATGCATACTTGTTGCCTTCATGAATGAATAATTTGCTTATGGCATAATACTGTTATTTCAAAAGTGAAGCAAAACATATTGGTAGCAATTATATAAACATTCTAGTTGTTTCCCATCCCAAATATTCAAGAACACTTGGAAATACACCAATAAACATGGCATTTGAAGAATAATATGTCTTATTCAAAATGGTAGTTTGTAATCATTATATATCACGTTTTTAACTATGCCAAAAAGTACACTTAATACTCTCGCTGGTGTGGTTCAGTGGGTTGAGCATTGTCCCGTGCACCCAAAAGTCACTGATTCAATTCCCAGTCAGGGTCCATGCCCTGTATGGGAGGCAATGATTGATGTTTCTCTCTCTTTCTCTCCCTCTCCCTTTCCCTCTCTCTCTCAAATAAAAATAAAAAAATATATTTTGAAAAATACACTTAATGCTACAAACTATAAGTTATGGTGCCAGATAGAAAACATCAAATTGGCAAATTGTCTAATTACATTTTGATTTGTAATTTTTTCTTTTTTTTGTTTTGTTTTGTTTTTGTTTTTGTTTTTCAGTTAGAACTGCTTTTTTAACTCTGAAGTAACATATTCAGTGAGTTTGGGTTGTTGGACAGTAAACTAAAACTGTCCTTGAAATATAGTTTATTCTTGTATTATTATTATTAATGATTGTGTTATTTTCCATACAAACAACTATAGACCTACTTTTATCACACACTGCATTTATGAGGTGAAAAATAACAGAATCAGATCCCTGATTGAGTGTGGCTGACAATAAAAAAGGAAGCCTGCTGGGTTGTTTATGGTTCAGGTCATAGGAAAACATTGCTTTTTTGTTTTTTTCCCCCATTTTTTAAATTAAGGTATTACATGTGTATATATCTTCCCATTGCTCCCCCTACACACACCCCATTCTCATATATGCCCTCACCCTCCAGTGTCTTGCATCCATTGGTTATGCTTATATGTATGCATACAAGTCCTTTGATTGATCTCTTATCTTTCCCACCTTTCCCTAACCTTCCCATTGTAATTTGACAGTCTGTTTGATGTTTTACTGCCTCTGTATCTATCTTTTTGTTTATCAGTTTATAATGAGTGAGATCATGTGGTATTTTTCTTTCATTGACTGGCTTATTTCACTTAGCATAATGCTCTTCAGTTCCATCTACGTTGCTGCAAATGGTAAGAATTCTTCTTTTTATGGCAGCATACTATTCCATTGTGTAGATGTACCATGGTTTTCTGATCCACTCATCTGCTTTTGGGCCCCTAGGCTGTTTCCAAATCTTAGTATTTGTAAATTGTGTTGCTATGAACATAGGAGTGCATATATCCTTTCTGATTGGTGTTTCTAGTTTCTTCAGATATATTCCCTAGGAGTGGGATTACTGAGTCAAATGGGAGTTCCATTTTTAGTTTTTTTGAGGAAACTCCATACTGTTCTCCACAGTGGCTGCACCAATCTGCATTCCCACCAACAGTGCACGAGGTTTCCTTTTCCTCAACATCCTCACATACACTTGCCCTTTGTTGATTTGTTGATGATAGCCATTCTGGCAGGTGTGAGATGGTATCACATTGTCGTTTTGATTTGCATCTCTTGGATAATTAGTGATTTTGAGTATGCTTTAATATGCCTTTTGGCCTTCCTTCTCTCTTCTTTCAAAAAGATTCTATTTCAGTCCATTGCCTTTTTTTTTATAAGGTAGCTGTTGCTGATTTCTTTATTTTTTTAATATATATTTTTATTGATTTTTTCACATAGAGGAAGGAAGAGGGATAGAGAGTTAGAAACATCGATGAGAGAGAGACATTGATCAGCTACCTCCTGCACATCCCCCACTGAGGATGTGCCTACAACCAAGGTCCGTGCCCTTGACCGGAATCGAACCTGGGACCTTACAGTCCATAGGCTGATGCTCTATCCACTGAACAAAACCGGTTTGGGCCATTGCCTATATTTTTATTGGATCATTTATCTTCCTTTTATTAAGTTGTACAAGTTCCCTGTAGATACTGGAAATTAAACCTTTATCAGTGATAACATTTGCAAATATGTTTTCCCATACATGGGCTTTCCTGTTGTTTTTGTTGATGGTTTCTTTTGCTGTGCAAAAGCTTTATATTTTGATGTAGGCCCATTTGTTTGTTTTCTCTTTAGCTTCCATTGCCCTAGGAGTGGTATCAGTGAAGAAATTGCTTTGGCATATATCTGAGATTGTTCTGCCTGTGGATTCCTCTAGTATTTTTATGGTTCCCCATCTTATGTTTAAGTCCTTTATCAATTTTGAGTTTATTTTTGTGTATGGTATAAATTGTTGACCTAGTTTTATTTATTTATTTATTTATTTATTTATTTATTTATTTATTTATTTATTTGCATGTATCTGTCCAATTTTCCCAACACTTCTTATTGAAGAGACTGTCTTGACCCCATGGTATGTTCATGCCTCCTTTGTCAAATATTAATTGAGCATAGTGTTTCGGGTTGATATCTGGGTTCCTTATTGTATTCCATTGGTCTATATGCCTGTTTTTGTGCCAGTACAAGGCTGTTTTGAGAACAGTGGCTTTGTAATACAGCTTGAAATCTGGTATTGAGATCCCTCCTACTCTGTTCTTCCATCTCAGGATTGCTGTGGCTATTTGGTGTCTTTTTTTTATTCCAGGTGAATTTTTGGAGAGGTCTTTTTAGATCTGTGAAATATGCCCATGGTATTTTAATGGGGAAAGCATTGAATTTATAGATTGCTTTGGGTAGTATGGCTATTTTAATGATGTTGATTCTTCCTATCCATGAACATGGTTTGCTCTTTCATCTATTTATGTCTTCCTCTATCTCTTTTTTTCAATGTCTTATAGTTTTCTGAGTAGAGGTCTTTAACCTTTTTAGTTAAGTTTATTTCTAGGCATCTTAATTTTTTTGGTAAAAAATGGTAAATGGGATTGTTATCTTAGTCTCTCTTTCTGTAAGTTCTCTGTTGGTGTATAGAAATGCCATAGGTTTCTTGGTATTAATTTTGTATCCTGCTACATTGCTGAATTCATTTATTAAATCTAATGATTTTTTGATGGAGTCTTGAAGGTTTTCTATGTACAGTATCATGTCATCTGCAAATAATGACAGCTTTACTTATTTTCCAATTTGGATGCCTTTTATTTCTTCTTTCTAATTGCAATGGTTAATAATTCCAGTATTATGTCAAACAGGAGTGGTGAGAGTAGGCATCCCTGCTTTGTTCCTATTCTTAGGGGAAATTGTTTTAGTTTTTGTCCATTGAGTATGATGTTAGTTGTGGGTTTATCATATATAGTTTTTATTATGTTGAGGTGTGATCCTTCTATTCCCACCTGGTTGAGAGTTTTTATCAAAAATGAGTGTTGGATTTTGTCAAATACTTTTTCAGCATCAATTGAATGACTTTGTGGTTTTTATCTTTCAATTGGTTTATGTGATGCATCACATTTATTGATTTGTGGATATTGCACTATCCTTGCATTCCTGGGATAAATCCTACTTGGTCATGTTGTATGATTTTTCTGATGTACTGCTGGATCCGATTTGCTAGAATATTGTTGGGGATTTTGGCATCTATATTCATGAGAGATATTGGCCTATAATTCTCTTTCATTGTGTTGTCTTTATCTGGTTTTGGTATTAGGGTGATGCTGGCTTCATAGAAGGAGCTTGGAAGTGTTCCTTTCTCTTAAATTTTTTGAAATAGTCTAAGGAGAATAGGTTTTAGTTCTTCCTTGAATGTTTAATAAAACTCTGCTGTGTAGCCATCTGTCTCCAGGCTTTTATTTGCTGGAAGCTTTTTGATGACTGCTTCAATTTCTTCCATAGTTATTGGCTTATTGAAATTTTTATATTCTTCCTGATTGAGTTTTGGAAGATTGTATTTTTCTAGGAATACATCCATTTCCTCCAGGTTGTCCAGTTTGTTAGAATAGAGTTGTTCATAAAATTTTTTAACAATCCTTTGTATTTCTGTGGTGTCTGTTGTTATTTTTTCTCCTCTTTCACTTCTGATTTTATTCATTTGAATCCTCTGTCTTTGCTTCTTGGTGAGCTTGGCTAAAGGTTCATCAATTTTGCTTATTCTTTCAAAAAACCAACTCTTGATTTTGTTGATCTTTTGTATTGTTTCTTTGGTCTCTATGTCGTTTATCCCTGCTCTGATCTTTATTATTTCCTTTCTTCTGCTTACACTGGGCTTTTCCTGTGGCTCTCATTCGAACTCTTTGAATTATAGGGTTAGGTAATTTATTACTATTGTTTCTTGTTTGTTTTGCAGAAGGTTTGTAGAGCTATGAACTTCCCTCTCAAGACTGCTTTAATTGTGTCCCATAGATTTTGGATTGTTGTGTTTTCATTGTCATTTGTTTCCGTGATATTTTTATTTCTGCTTTGATCTCTCTGGTCATCCAGTCATTGTTTAATAGTGTGCTATTTAGTCTCCAAGTGTTTGATTTTTTTTGTATTGTTTTTATTGTAGTTGATTTCCAGTTTTATGCCATTGTGATCTGAAAAGATACTTGATATGATTTCTATCTTATTGAATTTGAAGACACATTGCCTGTGTCATAATATGTGATCTACCCTTGAAAATGTTCCATATGCACTGGAGAAGAATGTATATTCTGTATCTTTGGGGTGGGATGTTCTAAAGAAGTCAACTAAGTTCATGTGATCTAGTATGTAATTTAGGATTGCTGCTTCTTTGCTGATTTTTTGTTTGGCTGATTTATCCAGTGGTGTCAGTGGGGTATTAAAGTCCCCTACCATGACTGTATTGCTATCAATATCTCCCTTGATATCTTCCAGAAGTTGTTTTAAGTATTTGGGTGCTCCTGTATTGGGTACATATATGTTTACCAGAGTTATATCTTCTTGTTGAATTTCTTCCTTTAGTGTTATGTAGTGGTCTTCCTTATCTCTCGTTATGGCCTTTACTTTGAGGTCTATTTTATCAGATATAAGTATTGCAATCCCAGCTTTTTTCTCATTTCCATTTGCCTGAAAAATATTTTCCCATTCCTTCACTCTCGGTCTGTGTGAATCCTTTGTTCTGAGGTGGGTCTCTTGCAGACAGCAAATATATGGGTCATGTTTTCTTATCCATTCAGCTACCATATGTGTTTTTATTGGTGCCTTTTCCATTTCCATTTAATGTTATTATTGGCTAGTACATGTTTGTTGTCATATTTTTCCTAATGTTTTTATTTTTTTTGCCTTTATTTTTCTTCTTTTTACAGCAGCCCCTTAAGCATTTCTTCCATTGCTGGCTTGTTAGTCATAAACTCTCTTAGTTCTTGTTTGTCTGTGAAGTTCCTGATTCCACCTTTAATTTTGAATGATAGTATTGCTGGGTATAGTATTCTTAGGTTCAGTCCCTTGCTTTACATCACTTTGTAAATTTCATTCTATTCCCTTCTGGCCTGGTGTGTTTATGTTGAGAAATTCATTGATATTTTAATAGGAGAACCCTTAAAGGTACCTTTCTGTCTCTTTCTGGCAGCCTCTAAGATTATTACTTTGTCATTGGTGTTTGTCAATTTAATTATAATTGCCTTGGTGTCAGTCTTTTGTGGTTAATCTTGTTTGGGACTCAATGTGCTTCTTAGACTTGCATGTGTATTTTTTTTGTTGTTGTTGTTTTTGTTAGTTTGTT
Organism: Lasiurus borealis; assembly: GCA_004026805.1. Lineage (NCBI taxonomy): Eukaryota > Metazoa > Chordata > Mammalia > Chiroptera > Vespertilionidae > Lasiurus > Lasiurus borealis. Next base: position 2,848 of record PVJN01037619.1, on the reverse strand, counting down.
TGTTTTTTCTTGCCAGTATTAGGGAAGTTTTCTGTTATTATTTCTTCAAATAGATTTTCTATCCCTTGCTTCTCTTTCTCTCCTTTTGGTACCCCTATTATGCGAATGTTGTTTCATTTTGTCTTGTCCCAAAGCTCCCTTAGGCTCTCCTCTTGCTTTTTAAGTCTTCTTTCCAGTTGCTGCTGTGTTTGTGTGTTTTTTTCTACCTTGCCTTCTAATTCGCTGTTGCAGTCCTCAGCCTCTTCTAACTTCTGGTCTACTGTTTAAGCCTTCTATTTTGTTATTTATTGCAGCTATGTCATTCTTCATTTCCTCTTGGTTCTTTTTCATGTTGGTGACATTCTCATTCAGCTCCTTATAATTCTCATTGAGTTGTATGTATTTGTCATTCAGCCATTTAAATATCTTTATAACCATTACTCTGAATTTTTTCTCTGTTAAGCTGCTAGCCTCAATTTCATTTAATTCCCATTCTGGTGACTCCTCTTTTCTTTTCCTTTGGGATTGCTCTTTTGTCTTCCCATGTCTTCCTGTAATGTTTTAATTGCAGATCCAATTGCTTTCCCACCCAGTTTCTTTTGGGGATGGTGCTACTGGTGTAATTTCTCAGTTCTCCTGGGCTTGGTAATCTAGTGTAGCTCCCTATTTGAGCTATTTGGGTTCGCTTGGTGTAGGCCTGCAAGCTTGAGAAGCACAATTGTGGTGTTTAGAAGTCAGCAGCTGTGGAGGGTAGTGTTCCAATTTTTGTTGTCTTGCACCCTCAGTTGAAATTGCACATGCCCAGAGGGGACTCACAGTGGCACCCAGGAACTGTCTATTGGGATAATGGGGTTCAAGGGGCCTCTACTCTAGAAAGGCGTGACTGTGTTGTCCAGAGTTCTGTTGTTGTGCGGTGGGCAGACTCAGCTTTTGCTACTGTACCTGTGGTGGATAGGGTCTCACTCCCAATGGTGGCTCACAGGGGCACCCACAGTGTATTTGCCTGTGAGGTGCACAGAAGCTCTCCGAAGGGCCCTGGCAGTGTAGTCATGTAATTGAGGCACCTGTGAGCAGGTCTTCAGGACAAGTGAATTCAGAATTTCTACTGTCCAGGTAGGGGCAGGGGAGAAGGAGTGTGCCTCTATTTGTTCAAGATCACACCCAGGGAGACCACACAGTGGCTTCCACTAGCGCTCTGTGGGTAGATGGGCTCAGGGTGCCTGCCTGTTGGAAATTCTCATCTGTGGAGGTGTGTTTACTGGCACAGATCTCCATTACACTCTGAGGGCTCCTGACACTGAGGTTGAGCAGCTGGGGTGAATGTGGGCAATTATTCAGGAAGAAGGAGTTCAGAATTTCTACTGCAGGGTAGCGCATGCTTGTCTGTACAGAATCACACCCAGCAGGGGTTCAAAGCATAGGACCCTGTGGATATATGGGCTCAGCGTGCCTTCCCTTGTCTGTAGTGATGAGTTTCCCTGTGAAGAGCTCTGACACACCCTGAGGGGCCCTGGCACTCAAGTTGCACAGCTGGGGTATCCGTGGGCAGTGTTTCAGGAAGAGGGAGTTCAGAATTTCTACTGTAGGGCCACGTGCCCTTGTCTGTACAAAATTACACACTGGGGGCTCCCAGTGGTTCCCAGGCACTTCCTATGGAGTGGAGTGCCCTGGCTGCCTGTGCACATTGGAAATGCATGAATGTTTTGTCCAGAGTTCTGCCATTGGGGACGTGGAGGTTTCACTTACTGCTGCTTAGCAGTGCACCTTCAGAGGTGCATCCACTGGTCTGCAGGTGGGGTAGCAGGATTTCAGATGGAGTGGCTGCTCCTAGGCCTGTCTGGTTGGTGGTATTGATGCATTCCTAAAAACGGCAGTTCTCTCCTTCGAGATGGTGTGGGCTCTGGGCCGGAATCCTGCAGTCTGGGGAGTGCCCACAACACTGGTAGTCTCTCCTTGTCTAAGAGAGCCTGTTTGCCAGCCTCTGCTGCTCCTTGAGATTTCACTATTCCTTACTCACTCACACACACACCACATACATCCACACACTCTCCTTTCATACCCTCATTCACTCACTTCCTCTCCCTCACCTCTATCCTGCCAACCACCACCTTCCTCTCCCTATTTTATGTTTGACCAACAGGGTTGCTTTATGATCTCAGGGAACCAAGTGTGGGAAGCAGGCTTGAATTTGGTGGGGGAAGTGAAGAGCAAAGAAGTAAGCTTTGAACATGTAAAATTTACTGACCGAGGGACAGAAATTTATGTCCACTCAAGTCTAAAATTCTATTGTTTCTCCCCTTTGTTAAATCCACTGTCTTTGAATGCTGTATCAAGTCAGCACTCTCTAATTAGCAATAAATAAGACAACAACATTGACAAGAATTCACACTTTACCCTCATTTCATGGGTCCCTTCAGAGATTTTCTTTTTTTACTTATAAATTCACTTTGTGTACTTCTTAGAAGTTGACTATTATGCTTTTTAATAGTATTATTATTTTTTTTCTGAATACAGCATCTTTTTGTCTTGCCTATGGGTGGGTGATATAATAAATTTCATTTTCTGTGTTGCTTCCTCTTAATTATTGCCAGCATCATTTCAGCTACTTTTGTTGAATAGTGAATATAGACCTCATTTTCTCCTTTAACACCACCTTTTCATTTCTCATGGCTGTATCTGATCATATTTCAAACTCTAAATAAGTTACTCTGAAATTATTTGTCATGAATAAACTTTGGGGTGGTAAAGAATATTATTAATCTTAAAGAGAAAGACTATATAATAAATTAAATTTAGTAAACTTGTCCTCTATCTGTAGAGCTGATTTACATATATATATATATATATATATATATATATATATATATAT
>PVJN01037618.1:0-20803 GCA_004026805.1 Lasiurus borealis | reverse complement strand
ACAGAAGAGGGATTTAGAGAAAATCCTCACATTTATCTACAAAACACAGACACTGTAGACAGGAAACAGCTGGGGGAACATTTGCCTTCTCTCTCTCTCCCTCTTCTGGCAAAGTTACCGAGTAAGGACTTTTTTGGGCATGGTGACAAATAACATCATACCTTTGCATTTTAAAACTAGAGCACAGAAGCATTTTTTTCCCCCTTTCAAAAAAGGTATGTTAGTGACAGGAGGAGCAGATATTAAAAATATTGATGCTGCGATAAGAGATGTGGGTCTGTGTTCTGATTAACTTTCTCCTGGGCATGAAGACACACATCTGGCAATACACCTTATCGCTATGAAAGGAGGGTATGTGGCCAGGTGGGCAACTAATTTTACATTCTAGAGCAAACGCACAAATAAAAAAGTGAAGGAAAGATACCCCCAGCAAACCTACGATTTTAACCCTGAAATGACTAAGGTGGCCTCGCTTGGAAGACAGCACCGGGGTGACCCCTTGTCCTACTTGCCAAGCCAGAGAAATGATCTCATTTCCCAGAACCTAGAAAAGGGGCAGGCGGCATCGCAATTGGCTGCCTTTAGGACGACACCGTTTTTTTTGCCCGCGACAGGGCAAAGGCTTGGCTGAGCTGTAAAGCCAACTGAAAAAATAAAAAATAAAATCTTCTTTTTCTTCCTTCTTCTGCTAGGCTACCTGGCCACCTCCCCTCCCCGCAGGGGAAAGGGCAAGCGATTTTTTTCATTGTTCATATTGTTCTGCCTAACTCGAAACTCTGTGTGTGTGTGTGTGTGTGTGTGTGTGTGTGTGTGTGTGTGTGTTTTCTTGCTCCCGTGTTTGTGTGTTCGAAAGAACACCAGCTGGCTGACAGTGCCCTCTCAAGGGTTATGATGTCATTCAAATCCCTCCACTGGATGAGTGGCTGGCAACATGGCCCGAGCCAGCTGTTTTGCTATTTATAATGAGCGCTTGCCTTAGCCATGGAGAATCAAGTCCCACTCGCTCGTGCATAGAGGGTGTAGCGATGTCTCTGTGGTGTCGGGAGGTTGTCGATAAGAAAGCGGATTATGCAATAAAGTTGCACAAGTCCAGATAAGACATACCGGTCTCCCTGCATGTTTAGCCAGGCCTGGCCTCCAGGGGATGGTGGCACTAATCTAGACCCTGCCTTCCCCTCTGGTGACTGTCAGGGGCCACGGTGATACTGATGTGTACCGGGTTCTGGAACATCAGGCTGCCCCACGGGTAGAAAGTTGTTTGCAGGTGGGAGTGCCCTCCAGGCAAACCTGGCTGGTTCCAGAAGGAGGTTTGATCAGCCTGCCGGGTAGTTAAAAACTGGCAGCGAGGTTCACCTTCCAGGAAGAAAAGTTAGAAAGTATTTTAATGGAAGGCAGTGCTCAAAGTCAGTCTCATCCAGTGAGTGCCTACTATGTGCCCAACTACACACACCATGGTGAAGGCAGCACAGGGCTGAGTGGCAGAGACAAAGAGGAAATGGCCACTGTCATGGGTTGGGTGTTCGCTCTTTTAAAAATACGACTGGTGCACACGGTGGGGGAGGGACAGATTCGCCAGAAATACAGGGAAGTGAAACCCGGTTGAAAAATCCAGAATGGGGAGAAGGATGCATCATGAAAGGCTTGGGGTCCAAGGTTGGGAAGTTTTAGTGGACACGATTGGACCTGAAGAGAACACAGATGTGCATCCTCAAGAGATGGCAGGGCAGGTGTGTGGGCAATTCCTGTACTTGAAGAAAAAGGCCAGGCTTCCTTTAATGATCTCCTCTTCATGCATTTCACTTAGGACTGGATGTGCCCAAAGTCTCTTTTTTTTTTTTTTTCCTGCAGCTTTTGCAGATCACCCCCTTTGGGAAAAACAAAAGGCACCTTTGCAGGTGAAGGCCGGGGCTTTGTCGTTGCAGCTTTAGCATGTTTTAACTGTCCCAGGATGTCCTAGAGCAGCGGTTCTCAACCTTCCTAAGGCCGCGACCCTTTAAGACAGCTCCTCATGTGGTGGTGACCCCCAACCATAAAATTATTTCCGTTGCTACTTCATCACTGTAATTTTGCTACTGTTATGAACTGTAATGTAAATATCTGATAGGCAGGATGCGTTTTCTTTGTTACAATTTGAACATAATTAAACCATAGGGATTAATCACAATATGTAATTATATATTGTGAAATATTTATTTCTAATTACAAATAAGTGAAATTTTGTCTTGAATCGTGGTGTAGCATGGGCAACAGTCTTCCTATGACAACAGTAAACTACATTGCTACACTTTGCTACACCGAGGAGCGGTCTGTTGGTTCCTAAGACCATGGGAAATAGGTGTTTTCCGCTGGTCTTAGGCGACCCCTGTGAAAGGGTCGTTCGACCCCCAAAGGGGTCGCGACCCACAGGTTGAGAACCACTGTCCTAGAGGCTCCTTATGTCTCTCCAAGGCTGGAACCCAGTCTGCTATACCCTCTGGTGTGCCCTGGGCAACCAAGGCCGGTGAAAGGCTGCGTCGGGAGACGGGACACATACCGCTGTTTCCGTGATACCGACATACTGACTCACAGTCTCTTGGTTTCATAACCTCAATTACCCTTAAAGGATAATTGCGTTTGAATGTATGTCCCAGTTTTTCTATCACAAAGAAAACTGAAATTTCAGTGAGTCGTAATTACCGTCAGCTGTGCTGTGGACACATTCCAATGTGGCTCCCCGTTTGCAAGAGGGAAAGCAATTTCCTGGAGCGATTATTGTATATTTCAGTGTGGGGAACGGTCTATATGTCTGGGTAGGATGAGCCAACCAAAGAACAGGGCGGATATTCCGAGAGAAATGGACATAGTCTCTTTATAATTCCAGAGTCAACGTGAAAGCCAAAGGGTAATAAATACGCCACATGATTACTTGGTAATGACCGAGTAAATGAACACACCTATTGCTAGAGAGTCCGAGGTGACGGTGAATCTAACCTCCAGGACGAGTTCAGGTCATGGAGTGCCACTGGGGGGAACATATGGGCTCATTCGAAAATGACTGAAGGACTGTGCAGTGTCCTGCCTGGGACAACCTGGCAGCTATGGGAACGGTGTGCCAACAACATAGCTAACTGAGCAAATGCGTTCAGCATGAGAACATACACCCCTAGAAATTCAGATTCACAGTTTCACCTTTTGGGTGTATAATGCCTCGTGGGTATACATACTCTACCCTAAAGTCTACTTCTTTTTTTTTTAATTTTGTTAGTTTCTCTTTTTTAAAATATATTTTATTTATTTTATTTTTTTTACAGAGGGGAAGGAAGAGGGATAGAGAGTTAGAAACATCAATGAGAGAGAAACATCGATCAGTTGCCTCCTGCACACCCCCTACTGGGGATATGCCTGCAACCAAGGTACATGCCCCTGACCAGAATCGAACCTGGGACCTTTCAGTCTGCAGGCTGACGCTCTATCCACTGAGCCACACCGGTTTCGGCCAAAGTCTACCTCTTGAGTAGCGTATTTGCAATAAGCTGCTGCCCCAGAAGGTTTCTGATACTGTACCTTCCTTTAAAAACATCAAGTTGTCCGTCTCCTTAAAGCACAGGCCGAGTGAGAGTCACAGAAAAGGGGGTGAGCGAGGCCCAGTCCCCACTCTTGCTGCTCCAGCCATGTTGCCAGCCTCCCCCCTGCCAACCGCAGAGGAGCCGATCCCAAAAGGTAATTCCATATCCGTGGGCAATAGGGCATATTTACCATTTATTTTATTAATGTTTTCGCTGACTCCCAAGAAAAAGCTCCGAATGGATATTTGGAGGCAGGAGAGGACTTTGGAAGCAAATAAAGGGTGAGGTCTAAGGTTCTGGGGCCACCCACCAGGCGAAGGACGTGGGGAAACTATTGGATGCGTATCCTGGATCATGGTTTGTGGGGAGGCTTGGTCTGGAAGTGTATTCTCCGGAGCTGGAGATCATGAGCTTGTCAATTCAGAATGTAAAACTCAGAGCAAAAGGCCTCAGAAAATACAGCCAAACAAGGGGACTCAGGTCAGCTGCAAAGGCCTGCTCGGAGGGCCTGTGTGGTTTCTCAGAAAGACCTGATGGAGCTCACAGGCGTTGCTTTAAATCCTGACAGGAGCATTTCCCCCGCAGCGAGGGAAAATCCTCTCCCTGCAGAAACCACTGTGTGCTTTTCAACATCAAACCTGGATCTTATTTCTTCCAAAATGTCAAAAGGGCGAAGGCTGAAAGCAGCCAGAAGCAAGCTGTGGTTTTGGGGGCATCAGCAGAACTCGTCGCAAAGGCAGACGAGGGGTCACCGCATGGGGCGAGGATGGCTTGGTGGGTGGAGTGAGAGGATCCGAGGATTCACCGCAATTGTCCCAAGTTAAATAGAAAATGGGGAAAGGAGACACCTCCTTGCCTCTGAACTTACAGGCTGTACCCAAAGTACAGAGGTTTCTTTTGGAATAAAAAAAATGTGCGCGCCCTCTAGTGGGCTGAGGGGAAACTGCCACCGTAATCTTAACCATGGATGTGGCCTTTTTGGGGGGAGAGTGGGCGTTTTGAAAAGGTCTGGATTAAAATATGTTTTAAATTGCACTGAGCTTTAGTTTTGTGAAACCTTTGAAAATAAAGAAGCTATGTTTTAAAGAGGGCAAAAGTCCCAACGGGAGAAAGGAAGATCATCAACTTCGTGAGGACGCAGATGTATATTCTTCACAGCAGGATTCCCCACGTTTAACTCCGGGCATGGGCTCCAAACACAGGGTTGATTGAACAAGGGTATGGAAGATTGATGATGATAAAAGTAAAATACTTAAGCTGAAGCCGGTTTGGCTCAGTGGATAGAGCGTCAGCCTGCAGACTGAAAGGTCCCAGGTTCGATTCTGGTCAAGGGCATGTATCTTGGTTGCAGGCACATCCCTAGTAAGGGGTGTGCAGGAGGCAGCTGATTGATGTTCCTCTCTCATCGATATTTCTAGCTTTCTGTCCCTCTCCCTTCCCCTCTGTAAAAAAAAATCAATAAAATGTATTTTTTTTTAAAAGTAAAATACTTAATGTAAAAAAGAAACTCTGAGAGTGAAATGACCAAATCCTAAAAAGGAAAATAAGAAAAGAGGGAGTGGGCAGCAAGGGTAGACAGAAAAGGGACTTATTTAAAATGAAACAAATGTAGGTGCTCACAGATGGATCCTATACCCAGTCTCCCTGTCTGTTTAGCATGTTCCACCACATCAGTATTCAACATGTGTGCTAAGACTCAAATAGTCAAAGACATGCCATCTAAGAACCACATATGTGTGGAAGTGGTTCCATTTTTAATGAGCTTTCTATCCTGAATTTACCAAGAAGAAATTCTCAGTTTGGTACTAGCCAAAGTTTCATGGCTAACTCTTGCTAATCTTCCTCTTTAAAACAGCAGCAAACCAATTAGCCAACCAAGCAAACAAAGACACCTTAAGCCCAAAGGCTTAACAGGCAGTAGTTTTATGCAGAATTTAACAATACTGTTTTTTTTTTGTTTTTAGGAGTACATTATACTTAGGGAAAGTAATGCTGTTTTGAAATGGACACTTTAGTTTTGAAAATATATGTATCCAAGTCTTAAAAATGTAAGAAAAATACTAGTAAGTAAATAAATAATATTACAAGTGGCTGGTAGTTACGATAAAATGAGTACAATTGGTGTTGAATGTCAGGTGTTTGGGATTACTGCAGCATAACATGTCATACATTAGGGGGAAAAATACCACAATGAAAAAGCAGGGAAAAAAGATCCTGGACATAAAAAAAAAATGCCACCACATAAACAAATTAATTATATTTCTTTTTTTAAAAATATATATTTATTGATTTCAGAGAGGAAGGGAGAAGGAGAGAGATAGAAACCATCAATGATGAGAGAGAATCATTGATTGGCTGCCTCCTGCATGCCCCCCACTGGGGATCGAGCCCGAGACCCAGGCATGTGCCCTTGGCCAGAATCGAACCCAGGACCCTTCAGTCCGCAGGCTGATGCTCTATCCAATGAGCCGAGCCAGCTAGGGCTAATTATATTTCTTGATAATTCAGAGACCCTGTAGGCTCACACATTTTTCACATCAGCCTTTCAGAGTTGGGAGATGTTGAAAAAGGCTTGGTAGAGTGAATACATTTGACTTACGTCTAAAGGCATGAGTTTACTTCCAAGATGGACAGGAATAGTGAAGGCTATTCCAGGCAGAGGGAGTAGCATGGACAAAGTTACTTAGGAATGAAAAGGAGCCCGGTGTTTGCATGATCTGGGAGCCGAGGCTGTAGCCATGCTCTCAGACCCCTGCGCTGTGGAAACTCTTTATTCTCCTCTTCCCATCAGTAGAGTTTACATAGCTGCAAGGTGGAAGCCAGGCTTAACTCCCTCATGATTCCCCTACATACAAATCTTCGTATGTAACTGAATCTGTGATTAGGCCTGGGAATGGCATCGTGCCTCAAGGTGAATACGCAACAAGAGACTCTGGTCACATTATAATCCGGATCCATCTGAGCAGTCCTGGGTAAGAAGAACTGTGGTGTAGATTGATCAGCCAATTCTCATGCCAGGGGTTCCATTTTGAAAGATGTAATTATAGTCTTTACGTCTTGGTAAGTAGGTTGTAATGGGAAAAAAATGATAAGTCTTGATAAAGATTTTTCCACTGTAAGGGTTGAGGCAAAAAGGTCTTATTTCTGGTGAACTCTGAACTTCCTAGAAAACCTGGTTCATTAGACACTTTACTCTTCGTGTGGGTCACTGAAGGAGCTTTCCCTGTGCTCTCTGAAAGCAGGGCACAGAAATACCAGCCTCAATTCTTTTTTTTTTTTAAAGGGTAACCAGCAAGTACTGGATTTACCCACTGTCAACTTCAATCAAGCTGAACATCTGGATGATGCTTTTATTTTTATTAATTTCAGAGAGAAAGGAAGAGAAAGAGAGGGAGATAGAAACTTTAATGATGAAAGAGAACCATTGATCAGCTGCTTCCTGCATGTCCCACACTAGAGATTCAACCTATAATCAGCCATATTCCCTGACCGGGAATTGAACTGGGACCTCCCAGTTCATAAGTCAACACTCAACCACTGGGCCACGCTGGCCAGGGAGTTTCAGTTCTTTACTTAAAGAGTAGCTGTTGGGAATGTTTCAGACTTCTTGGTAGGGTTCCCTGCACAAACAGAAGTTTGAGGGATCAGTTGAAGAGAAGATACAGAATCTAGGGCCAACCTTGTTAATGATCCATCTGGTTAGCATACACTCATGGAGACTATACCTCCTCCTCCACCCAGCACAGACCCTTGAGCATGGACTAAAGGTGTGCCATGCATACTTTGCAGGCATTCAGATGGACTTACAAAACACTTTTCTCCTTTTCACACCTTGGAGACGGCCTCAATTTCTTTCAAGGCTCAAAACAAGTATTTAAACTCAGTTGGATTAGTCAGGGTTCTCCAGAGAAATAGAACCAACTGGGTCAATACTCTATCTATCTATCTATCTATCTATCTATCTATCTCATTTATCCATTTAATTTAAGAAATTGACTTATGTTATTATGGAGACTTGGCAAGTTCAAAATCTGAAGTTCAGGCTGAAGACTCAGGGAAAAGTTACAATATGAGTCCAAAAATCATCTGCTGACAAAACTCCTTTTTTTCTGGGGAGGCCAGTCTTTTCCTATTAAAGTCTTCAACTGATTGGATGAAGCCCACACATTTTATGGAAAGTAATCTGCTTTACTCAAGGTCTAATAATTTAAATGTTAATTTTTTTTCTAAAAAATACTCTCACAGAAACATCTCGAATGTTTTATCAAATATCTGGGTAGTATGGCCTGACCAGGTTGACACATGTAACCATCACACCAGTGGCTCTCATAAAGGGCATTTACTGGTCTTTCCTCACTAAAACTGAACAATCATAATAGTTTTTACTCAGTTGTAGAAAATTCAAGTTAATAGGTTACATTTCCAAATTTTTCCTTCCATACATTTTTCTTAAACTTTTGGCTCTTTACAGTTCTCTGATCTTTGCCAAAAAAAGTCACAGGACACTAGCCTTGATTATACCATTCATAATTTACAAAATGTTGCTCACTGATGACAAGAAAATCAAGTGTTTTACATTTTCCTACCACCAAGGGGAATAAGTGTACACAACACACACACACACACACAGACACACACACACACTCACACTCATATGACTCAAACACATGCACACAATCATACACATAAACATCTGTGCTTAGTTTCTCTTGCCATTCAAAACATTCTTTTCCTCAGCGGCCTCCTCTCTTTCTGATGCTCATCCTGGTTTCTTCATAACTTGTTATTGTTCAGTATATCCTTAGTCACAGCATAGCGCTTCCTTTCTAATATGTTTTCAATTAAAATTTGTTAATTAGTAATGACAATAACCAATAGCATTGTTGAGTATCAATTATTTTTCATCTTTTATTTCATATTATTTTCATGATCTTGTTTAATTCTCACCTGCCTCAATGAAATATTCTTCTTCCACTTTCATTTCAAAATGCTCTGTTCAGTTCGTAGAATATACCAGATTCTCAAAAATATTTGCAAAATTAACAAAGAGAAAATTGAGCTAAAACAGTTAAGTGTAGCAAATGACAGATCCAGGATTCAAATTCAGGTTGGTCTTGATACACAACACTCTAAGGTTTATACATTTTTAGTAGATGGATGCCCTCCTCCCCTATGCTGCACAGTATGATGCTGTACTTTCATTTGGTGCTCAGTCAAGGAGTAATTCATTCTGAATATGAGTTTTGAATAATTGTAATAGTCATTTCCAAAATAGGCAGTCTGAAAAGTTCAGAGATGAACTCTTAGGATAAAGTCGGTTATAACCATGTTGGAGCATTTTAGGGGAAACTAGCAATAAAAGATTATGTTTACTGGTCCTCATCCCTACCACTTACAGCCCAAGCTACTCTCAGAATACATAGAGAAGAAAACAACTGCCTACAGATTTTTCACTGTACTAGGCTGCCTCTAATAACACAAAACAAACCACCAAAGCTGTCGCCATAGACAATTACTCTCCAGAAGCTGGAGGTACAAGAGTCCCAACCAGAAGCTCAGGCAAAGCCTGCCTCAAACAGGAAGCCACTTAGACTCATCCACTTATTGTAAGGTCAGAGGTCAGGTTCCCTGGGGTGTAGTCTTCCTGGAGCTTTAGATATGGGTCTCTGAAGTAGAGCAAGTGACACTGCCAAACATCTACTCAATCCCACTCTGATTTGAACAAATTTGTTCTGATTGACATAAAGGTCTAAACATGTCCCACTTAATGACAATTTATGCTCTACTTCTTGGAGTCCCAGAGGCTGGGGCAAACACAATCTCTGGCATCTATACTTCCTAAGGCTAGGAAAGCATCTATAGCAGCGGTTCTCAACCTTCCTAATGCCGCGACCCTTTAAGACAGTTCCTCATGTTGTGGTGACCCCCAACCATAAAATTATTGCTACTTCATAACTGTAATTTTTCTACTATTATGAATCATAATGTAAGTATCTGTTTTCTGATGGTCTTAGGCGTCCCCTGTGAAAGTGTCGTTCGACCCCCAAAGGGGTCACGACCCACAGGTTGAGAACCGCTGATCTATAGGCTGATGTGAGGTGGATAACTTGGGAAATCCCTGTCAGCAGGACCTGTGGCTTCTCAGAAAGCTATTGCTTTTCTTATGTGGCCATTTCCAAATGGCTCATGATGGATTAGAGACAGTTCCTAAAGGCTTGCTGACCTTCCTGCAATTCACAACAGGATGGTTTGACCAGATTATGGGCTCGGTAGCTAGAATTCTGGCTTTTGTTCCCAGTTAGTCTTTGTGTTCTTTTTCACCCCCCTTTCTCTCCCCTCTCCCCCTGGCTAATGAATACTAGCTGAACTCATTCCCTTTAATCAACTGCTCCCTGGCTTTACATCCCTGATTCTTCCCAAGGAAAATGGTGACTTAAGATTTGGATCTTGCTGGGCCTAGCGCACTGCCAATCCAACTGGCAGGCTCCTTCCCAGTTGGGTTCCCATCAAGGTAGCAATCCCACATCCTGGACTGGCTAGCAGCTCTGCCAGGTGCCAAGGTTGTTAAACTGACTCCATGGCTTTGGAAAGCAGGAGACTTCCAGAGGCAATTGTAGCATTTGCAAAGTTTGGAGAGAGCCTCGGGCTGCTGAGTGAGGGCATCTGTGTGTTTTTTTTTTTCCCCAGGAGGCTATCTAGGTCATGCCTTCTAACATCTGGACTTTTCCAACCCACTCGTTTCTGTGGCTTTTGCAGATAAAGCAAGTGTCATCAAACCACAGACAGATCACCATGTGTTGCCTCTGTGGACAGCCTCCGTGGGGGCAAAGGACTCTCGTGGTCCAAACCCAACCAGCTCTTCAGACCCAAACATGAAACACACAAAACGTAAAAGCCAAAGCTCCTGGGAAATAAGATCTTTTCGGTGGGAGAGAGGAACCAAGAACAGATGCTACGTGAAGTCAGGAATAACCAGGCAGTAGCAAATGTGGGGATACATTTAGCACCGGTGGGGATACATTTGCATTTCAGCAGTTTATAGATAACGGTTCCACAGGATTTTCATTGAGTCCATTGAAAATTTCCAGGGGCAACCATGTCCCAAGTACACCAAACTGAGAGCTGTCTGATTCTACACAAGAGAGATATCCTATTTACCAGAAAAAACACTTCTGAAACACGTGACTGGAAGGTGCATCTCATCCAATGGGGCAGTACAATCACGACAATGAAGCTAGAGTCATCACAAAGTAGAGCAGCGGTTCTCAACCTGTGGGTCGCGACCCTTTTGGGGGTCGAATGACCCTTTCACAGGGGTCGCCTAAGACTATTGGAAAACACCTATTTCCCATGGTCTTAGGAACCAACAAACCGCTCCTCGGTGTAGCAAAATGTAGCGATGTAGTTTACTGTTGTCATATGAAGACTGTTACCCATGCTACACCACGATTCAAGACAAAATTTCATTTATTTGTAATTAGAAACAAATATTTCACAATCTACAATTACATATTGTTTTTGTGATTAATCATCATGCTTTAATTATGTTCAATTTGTAACAACAAAAATACATCCTGCATATCAGATATTTACATTACAATTTATAACAGCAGCAAGATTACAGTTATGAAGTAGCAATGAAAATAATTTTATGGTTGGGGGTCACCACCACATGAGGAATTCTATTGAAAGGTCGCGGCACTAGGAAGGTTGAGAACCACTGACCTAGAGGGAACATTCTTCTCTTGTGAGGACTGAACTATCCTGCCTGGAAAATAAGTTTACCCAGCTCGGCGTCAAGCAATTAGGTTAAATCCAGACAATGGACAGGAAATGCCAGGGCTGGACTGACATGCGTGCCCTGAGGTACAGCATCATTTTGAACGGGACTGTTATTTACTTTCTTAAATAAATATCATGTGGCCAAATCACGCCTTATGCAAACCAGCTAAAAATGTGTGATGTAACCGTGTTAACACGTTTTTATAGTCTTGGAAGGATGCAACGGGATGGAGTCTCTCAGTCACCATGTAAAGAAGTGAGTATACATTCCAGATGTTCATTATGTCCCAATAATGCTCTGGAAGCAGAAGGGAGGCTTTCTCCTTGCCCAGGGAGTCTGATTTTTAGTCCTCGAGACAGACACACTGGAAATCCGATAGGTTTGGAATTATAATGCTAAATCCCGTATTTCCAATGAAGTAAGTGTGTGTGTGCAAAACAAAACAAATATGTAAAAAACACGGGGAAGAAAGAAAGGGCAAGCGAAGGCAATCCTGTAGGGCCTTGAACTGAGGTTTCTCTCAGGTCAGCCTCATTTCTACTGTCAAACTGAGCCTTCTAGGGGCATGAAAAGTAAACGCAGATGTAGATCAGATCAACTGTATCACTGAGGAACTGACTTTGGAAACTCAGACGGTTCAATGTCCTCCAGAGTCAGAAAAAAATGCTTTTACTCATGTGTTGCTTACATTTTAAAATATCCTCCACAAGGACTTAGTTCAAAGCAACCTCTAATGAGTCTTCTCATTGGAAGGTATTAGATTTTCTAAAAGTACTGGGACATTTACACTGTAGGTAACTGCTTCACAATGTTTTTTATGCTGGGGTGTACTGTATTGAATCACACCAACTTTTCATTGATGTTATTGTGGAATCAATCAATCCAAAATCCCTTACAATTCAGCCTGAACTGATCTTTGCAAACAAATGTACCTCATCCTACATAAATTCAGATGTCCCTCTGGTCAGAGTGGACTATCTACTATACTCTAGACATGCTTTGTACCTTTAGCTTCTGCTAATGTATCTTCACCTCCACCTCAATCCCGGCCCTTCTGGCTGAAAATTTCAGCCCATTTTCCAATTCCTCAAACCTCCTGCCATCTCTTCTGAGCCCCTCTCCATGCACCAGCTAGAAGAGATGACTTTTCCTTGTGATCTCTCCTATTGCCTTGTTCGTGCCTTCTCCCCTTGTGTGTATGCACTTATGTGCATATGTAGACATGTATTCATGTACTTATTGATTCCTTCATCCATAAAATAGTCATTGAACATAATAGACAACATGCTAAGAACTGGAAATACAATCTATATTTTTCTACATGTATTCTTATACCCAGCATTGGAATGACTTGATTGTGGCACTGACCCATTTTGAAAAGAGGCCTAGAAATACAAAGAGAAAATATGCTGTGGACACTAAATATGGATTTTAACTAAACAATATAGACCCTAAGTAAAAATATGTTTAATATAGGTAGAGAATAGGCTAGACTTGAAGGATGGTAGATATTTTAAAGTTGAAGTAAGATTAGACATATAAAAATCTAGAAGTAGTTCTTAAAAATTGAACTTGTAGAAATGACCTGTTATAGTCATCATGGTTTAAAGAAGCAATAACAAAACACTAAAATCTCAAGTTGCCTCCAACCTCTTAGCTGGCAAAAAAAAAGAGCTTAGTACTAAAAGCTGAATCAAATGTTCTCAGTTGAAATTGAAGTTTCTATAAATTGAAAACATAGAGGTAGGAAACAAATAGCCAAATGTTCTTGAAAAATGAGCAAGCAAATGGATTAAGAAGAAATCTCAGTTAACTCATCTAAATGCTACAGATAAAAATTTTACTCTACTTGCCACGGGCCAGATAAGGTTTCATCACTCCTGCCTGGAGACATTCTAATGAGCATAACGAAGTCTTCTAAAGTAACCTCAATAGTCTAAAGTTTGCACAGAACAGACAACTCTCCAGTGTAGATACTTGTATTTCCATTGGTACCCTTCTAACCACAACTTTAAAGCCAAACTCTCCAAGCTAAAAAGTCCAAGAAGCTCTAAATCAATCACATCCTCTTTCTGGGTCAAGCTTGTGAGGTCTGCCATACCAGGTCAGTTTCTGATTCTAGAGAGGTGGCATCGTGGTTCTAATTGAATGTAGATATTTGTATCTCCATTCATGAAACTCTACGGTCTTCCCAGTTCCTTTGATAGGCACTGTAGGGAAACAAAGAAATACAGGACATGATCTGCAACCTTAAGGAGCTTGCTATCTTGTTTAAGAGACGGTAAACACACAAAAATAGAGAGAAGCTAGAACTATCAAGTACAAAATTGAACACATAATCAGTTTCTAAATTATTTGATTATTGTTATGTGTTTATCGCTGTGGTGGGCAGAGAGGGAAGAACGGGCCCTTGACCTTGCCTGGCAATTATACTTCATTTCCCTTGTCTCTTCATTCACCTTTTCTTGTAGATGGCTGCTTCAGATTTTCCCTTCTCTCTCAAGTTCTCCCCCACCTATACCACATCTCCATCCTTAGTTGAAGACCTTACTTCCTGCTTCATCAAGGATTAGCAGCCATAAGAGACTCTGCAAGCTCCTTCTACAACACTCACCTTTCTACCATGTTTTTATCACCACATATATGTTTTCCTTCCCTATTAGCAGGCATAAAGGTCTGTGCTCCTAGTTGAGACCTACCTAGTTGAGGCCAATTGTACCCCCTCTGGCCTTTTCAAGGATCTCACTCCAGAAATTCTTTTCCTTTCTCCTGTTCTCAATTAGTTCTTTCTCCTGCATCAGTCTCATAAGTATGCTGGCCTTCATTTCATCTTCATTCTACTTCACCATGGAGCTGCTGCTATCTCACTTCTTCCTTTTGTTATAAGCATTATTTTGTTTTAATTTTAAAGATATTATTTTTATGGGGAGCAGGGGAAATCACTGCTTAAGGATTTCTAAATGTCTGATTCCAACAGGAGAAAAAAAGACCTCTTAAAAATTTGCCAAAAATGGGAGGGGAGAATAAAAGTGTGGACTGGTGTATTATAGTATGACTTCATAGCCAATAGTCTAGCAAGTGCATTCATATCCCCAGGCCTTAATTTCCTTGTGCAACTCTGATTTCTTGGAGTAGATTCTTTTGGACACAAATCATTGGTAAATAAGATACTACTATTTATGTAGTTGAATTATAACTATAATAATTTTGATCTATTGGCAAGGAATAATTTAATCTATCTCATAGAACCATATCAAAATTATGTCAGAGGTAGGTAGATACTTATTTGAGAAAAAAATCATGGTAAATCAGCAAGTGAAGTAGAGAAAGCTCAACTGACAAATTGCCAGGACGGTTTCTAAAATAATCCATCTATAGACATCTAAATGAAGACCATGAACAACTTGATAAACACATACCTATCTTCAATTATCTTCAGAAGCCAATCAATGTCATCTTTTCATCTTACTGCTGAGTACTAGGAATCTGGATGGCAAGTATGGAAACCTTGACCATCTTCTCCCTTCATGATCAAAGTTTATTACTTGATATTATAGAAGAAATTACAGAATTGCAAATCCAACATTTAAAAGTTAATATGTATATTATTGCTGAGGGTAAGCATGGAGGGGCAACAAAAACATATAACTGTTCCAGTACTTGATATAGCGTGTTTCAAGATAAGAATCAGAAATATAGCATTGGTAGAAGCATGGAATTTTCAGATCAGAAGGGAGCTTAGAAGCCATCCTATTTGATACCTCATTGAAATGGAGAAAGAAAGAACTGATGAGGGACGAGGCAAGAGACAAGAAGGAAGAAATGTATTTTTTGTTACACTAGAGGCCCAGTGAACCCTCAGCCCAGCCTGCACCCTCTCCAATCTGGGACATCCCTCTCACAGTTCAGGACTACTGGCTCCCAAATGCTCACCTGCTTGCCTGCCTGATTGCCCCTAACTGCTTCTGCCTACCAAGCCTGATTACCCCCTAACCACTCCCCAGCCACCTTGATCGATGCTTTACAGCTCCTCTGCTGGCCTGATTGCCCCTAACTGCCTTCCCCTGCTGGCCTGGTCACTTCTAACTGCCCTCCCCTGCTGGCTTGATCACCCCTAACTGCCCTTTCCTGATGGTCTGGTTGCCCCCAACTGCCCTCTCCCACAGGCCTCATCCTCCCACAACTGCCCTCCCCTGCTGGCCTGGTCACCCGTAATTGCCCTCTTTGCCAGCTTGGTCACCCCTAAGTGTCCTCCTCTGCCAGCCCGGTCACCCCTAACTTCCCTCCTGATGGCCCACAACTGTCCTCCTCTGCCAGCTATCTTGTAACAACTATCTTTGACCACATTGGGGTGGCCTCCTTGTGTGTCAGAGTGATGGTCAATTTATTAGATGAATATGTTCACAAATGTGATATTTTGTATAAGAGAAAAATGATAAAAAGGGTGGCGTCTTGAACACATTGATGGGTACCTGCACGGAAAAAACATTTCTTCCAGATTTGTGTGCTTTTAAAAAGAGAGACACTTTTTAAAAAAGGAAGTTTAGAAACAGATTTTGGGGTGGTGGGCCAAGCTTAAAGACGGTGCAGGAAGGAGAATAGAAGGTCATGTTGGAAAGAGAAAATAACTGCCTTCTAGAATAAGAGTTGCAAAAGTTGAGGCAAGACCTGGTTTAAATCCCAGAAGTAGCTCTGGATACTTTTATGGCCTTAAGCAAGTTATTCATTCTCTCTGAACTTTCCTAGGTACAATCCTAAATTGAGACAGACTGATTTTAATCCCAGCAATATCCCTGTCTGCTTGAATGACCTTGGATATGTTATTTATTCTCTGGGAAACTACTTACTTAAAAAATTGGGATATCAATACCTACGTCAGAGATTGAGCACACAAAAAGCACTAATAGAGCAGATGTTATTAGTATAAAGATGTTTGTATATATTTAGCATAAAAAATTAACCTGTAAAGTTCTTTAAAACTACTTTGTGTTAACAACATACAGTTTCCTGATGAATTCTCCTTGGCTGGAAAACTGTGTCAAGGTCAAGGTGACCTGTTTCAAACTGACCTGGGTATTCCCAAATTTATCTAAGCCTTAACAAATAAGCCAGCTAACATGAAAGATTTCAGAGTCCTTAGAAAGTATCACTTACAGTAAAACTTACCATCCCTGTTATTAATCTACAGTGGGCATGAAATCTAAAAAAAAATAACCATCCTCCTCCCCAAATTTTAGATTCTGAAATTTTATTCAAATCATAAATAATCACAGTAATATTCCTGCTATACTAACTAGCTATAATTTAGAAAGACATCAAATACTAATGTTTATCTGATTTTGATGATTTGATGATGGAAAAGTTGAAACTGCAATCTTTGTTCCTCCACATTAACTCTCTGGATAATTAGTTGAGATGAAGTGGAGAGCAGCAAGGTGGATCAGAGAAAGCAGGAAGCAGAGACTCCAAATCTCTTCCCTCCAACTACTTAAGGAAAAGTCTCCTTTAAAAATATGGACAATCCCTAGAAAGATGACTGTTTATCTAGAGCTTAAGTAGAATTGCTTTGGGGTTCCATATAAGGCTAAGAGAATTTATGATTTTTAGCAAGACCATGTTACTTTCCACACTTTGCACCCCATCACTGACAACTACTTCATCTGAGAAAGGAAGCTACAGTCAGAGCTGGTTACTAACTTTCTTCTAAAAGACCACATGGACTAACTCCATCATGCTTTTGATTCCTCTTTACATTGTAGGCCACCTCTGATCATGAGATTCTACACTGCTTGTGCATCCCTTAATCTGACATAGTCTATAGGCCTTCCACCACATTGTTCTAATGTGCTCTCTGGAAATCAGGAGATGTCTTTAGAAAAATCCTCTATTTCTTTATCTTTTGTTTTTGCTCTAGCTGAAATCCATCTGCTTCTCAAGGACAGTGATTTTCCCCAGCCTTCCATTGGGATTGTTTTTTTTTTCTTATATTTCCTTTACAACAGGGTCTAGAGATGATGGTGTCTTCCTTATTGCTTAAGATTACTTTCTGATCTCTGCTATTCCCTAAGCTACTCTACTTCCAGCTCCTTTAGACTGCAAGCTGACAGAATATGCTACCATCTCTCTCACCTTATTGCTATTTCCCACTATCTCCCAGGTCATTCCCCTTCTTATGTTGCAGATTTGTTATCTAGTTCTTGCCTTTATTTCTACTATTGTTCTTGTCACCATCTTTGAGGACTTCATCATCGATAAAGTCAGTCCATTCAACAACCTGTATTCTGAACTCCTTGATTTGCTAGCATTCAGTTATCTGTTCTTCCACTTTACCTCAGCTACCACCTCCAATACTTACATTCTAGATATTGTTGGATAAATTATATCTGGCATAGCTTGGTTGGTGGCAGACTATCAGATTTTTAATCTGAGACTCCAGGGTTTAAATCCCTGTTTGGCATCGGTGGCTTTTAATCCTTACTTAGGTCACCAAATCCTATCACACAAAAATGCCAACACCGAAGTGTGCTTCTGCTATAAATATGATTCAACTCATTTTTTCATTGATTTTAGAATACGCTATGTAAACGGAATAAAGAGAAGAAACTACCTCCCAAATCTTCACTCCAATTACCCATGGCCTGCATACTATCTTCTCTATGTCTAGCTCACTTCTTTGTGTATCTTCCTCTAACCATTTTTTTGTCCCTGTTAGGATCTCTAATTTTTTGTTTCTACAATATTTTTCTACCATCTCTAATTTTTTGTTTCTACAATATTTTCCTACCATATCTCCTCATGCTCTTGCTTCCTTTTTTATCCAACTTAGATTCAATGATCCTTCACTTTAATCTATCCCCTTGTGTATATATACCTTGTGCATCCCTTCCCCCATCATACTTGTCAGGCAAAACCCCAACTCTGAATCTCTGTCATCTCTATGCCTGCATCTGAACATCTGAGTGTGATGGAAGAAAACAGTTAATCAGGCTGAAAGCCTCACACCAGATTTTTTTACCACAGACATCAAGTTAACTTTCAACACTGCCTGGAAATCCAAGACTTTCCAGAAATAATATGTAGAAAATTGAGAGCGGAAACAAGATGACAAGCAAGAAGACTGGGTAGGATTCAGATGAGAGATTCAGAAAAGACATGATGGGCCATGGATTAGAGAAGTGGTCACAGGAATGTAAATCAGAGAATACTCTCCAGAAACATTTTAATTTTTTAAAATATATTTTATTGAGTTTTTACAGAGAGGAAGAGAGAGGGGATAGAGAGTTGGAAACATCGATGAGAGAGACATCGATCAGCCGCCTCCTGCACGCGCCCCCTACTGGGGACATGCCCGCAACCAGGATACATGCCCTTGACCGGAATCGAACCTGGGATCTTACAGTCCGCAGGCCAATGTGCTATCCACTGAGCCAAACTGGTTTCGGCATCTCCAGAAACATTTTAGAGGCAGAATTGGCATGATTTGGTGAATGAAATCAGGAGTGGGCAATTGGATAATAAGCTTTGCTCATATCATGAACCATTAGGTGGAAGCTAGAGACAATGGATAAATAAAATCATTCTAAATTTGAGATATTACCTAGAATACTTCATTGGAAGATTGGGAGGGGACTTCTTAGGAAGCTCCTTTCTTTTCACCCTGAACATCCTTCAACTCCTTTCTACTTCAGACTTTTCAAAAATAATCTTTGTAACTCCGCTCCATTTCTATTTTCTTAGCTTTCATTCTACTACCCCTTACTATTTTTATCTCCAATATAAAGGGATAGAGAGAAGATACCGCTATTAATTCAAAAAATTATTTAAAAGAAAAAAATCAATTCAAAGAAAATTGAGTAGAAAGTAAAAAGTAGAGAACATGCTAATTTCAATTTGGGGACATTTAAATTTCTCTACTAAGTGATAGGGCTAATAGGCAATTGGATATAATCGTTAAGGATGTAGACCTGGGAATTATAGCTATTGTATTTACCCACCTAGAATTCATTAATCCTTCTTTTAAGAATATCTTGGTATTCTCTGGGAAATTACTCTTATTCCCCCTCAGTAGTCTCATCACTCTTCATCCTTTTGTCTTCCTATGCTTATTCTTATCTGATTATTTGTTTATTTGTTTATAGCCTAGAATATGAGCCCAGGGACTTTGACTTTGCTGTTCACTGTTGCATTTGCAGAATGAAGAACAATACTTAGCACATAGTAGGTGCTCAATGTTTGTTAAATCAATGAGTGTCAGTTTGGTAAAGGTTGACCTCATTCTTACCTCCAGGGATGGTGATGTGCTCAGGCCTAAGAAAGTCATCAATGATTAATTTAGGATGGGCACATAAACCAACATGGCCCTAGAACTAGGAGTTTGTTCTTTTGGAACTTCAAGGGGCCACAAAGGGGAGTCTAGACTAGAAACAAAACCAATTCAGATGGAAACTGAGCTGAGAGAGAAAGAGAATGAGGTCAAATCCTGATGCCATTATTTAAGATCCTGGATCAAGACAAACATGCGACATGAGCCAATAAATTCCATCTTTGTTTTAACTTTGCTCATTGTTGCTTAAGTTGAATTGCATTTTCTACCATTTATAAGCAAGAATTGTGATTACTATAGGTTGTAACTGAAGTGTTGTAAATAGATGACATCACATAGAAGAGATAATATAAAAATAGAGCACCAGGAATAACCATATTTCTGGCTGAATGAAAGAAGGAAACTGAAAATAACAAAATAAACAAGCAAACAAAAAACACAACACATAACCAAACAGCTTAAAATGTAAAAGAACCAGCAATATCTAGTTCACACACACAAAAAAAAACATATAAAGAATTTCAAAGAGGAAGAGGAGAGGTTAGGAGTATAGAACTCAAACGCAGAGTGTCATCAGAGCGACCTAGAGGACTTGCTGAAACACAGATTGCTGGGCCCCATCTCCCAGTTTTCTTTTTCAGCAAAAAGTCACGTGGGGCCCATGAATTTGAGTCTCTCACAGGTTCCCTGGTGATGCTTTCTTCTTCCTTTCTGTTCATTTTCCTCCCTCCCTTCCTCCCCCCTCCCCCTCCACTCCCTCCCTCCCTCCTTCCCTTCCTTCCTTCCTTCCTTCCTTCCTTCCTTCCTTCCTTCCTTCCTTCCTTCCTTTCTTCCAATATATTTTTGTTGATTTCAGAGAGGAAGGGAGAGGGAGAGAGATAGAAAAATCAGTGATGAGATGGAATCATTGATTGGATGCCTCCTACACATCCCATGAAGATCAAACCTGAAACCTGAGCTTGTTCCCTGGCTGGGAATCAACCCTGACCCCCTGTTTCATGGGTCGATGTTCAACCACTGAGCCATACTGGCCAGGCTTTCTTTCTTTTCTTTCTTTCCTTCTTTCCTCTCCTTTTCTTTTTTTCCTTTCCCTCCCTCTCTCCCTTTCTCCCTCCCTCCCTCCCTTTCTCCCTCCCTCCCTCCCTCCCTCCC
>PVJN01037617.1:0-20802 GCA_004026805.1 Lasiurus borealis | reverse complement strand
GCTTGTAGACCTCAATTGTCTGGACCTCCTTGGCCGTGCGAAGATCTGTGGGGGAAAACCATGAGAGGTCTCCTACTCCCACCAGCCTTCCTCATCACCACCTTCCTCTCCAACTGGTCACTCCCTTACCCCAAAGCCGCACAGTTCCATCCTCGCCACCAGACAGCACCTCAGGGTTCCGCTCCCTCAGTGCCAGGCAGTGGATGTAGTCTGTGTGGCCGCGGAGGGCCCGCTGCAGGGAGAGGGGCAGCGTCAGAATGAGATCCAGAAAGAATGCCTCCCCCTACCACCCAGCTCCAGGGCCCTCTCACCGTGAAGGTCCCAGTCTCTAGGTCCATCGTATGCAACTGGCAGTCTCCCCCTGCCAAGATAAGGGAATTCTCCTGCAGGATGGAAGAAGGGATGGGGTCAACAGTCAATGTCAAATAAGACAGGGATCGGGGAAGTATTAGTTTGGGCCAGAAACAGGGCAGGGTAGAGCCCTAGTCGTAAAGGGCTCAGACCTTGGGGACGAGAAGCAAAGCGTTGATCTCAGGCACTTCCAGGCTGGTCCTAAAGGAGGGAAAGCAGGGTCAGCTCTTGTGAGGCAGCATCTGCCCCCTCACCTGCCCTCTGCCCATGTGGCCCTGCCTTACCTGTATGGGGGCTGATGACACCATAACTCCTTACAGCCCTTCATGGAGAGAAACACTAGGTGACCTCAAAGGTTCTCTCTGGGGCTGGTTGCCCGAGTGCCCCTGCCCCTCAGCTCCACACCCCTTACCTTCTTGAGGATCTCTGCCCAAAGCCAGGCCTTCACCTCCCCGTCCCCAGCGCTGAACAGATGTCGATCAGTGGAGACCATGCTGTAGACAGGCCCATCATGGGCTAAATGGAAATGCAGAACCTGAATGACTTTATCCTGCTCCCCTCCTTCACCTTGGGGTCCCCTAAGTCAAACTCAATGGCTGCAACCCACCTTGGAATGTCACTACGGGCTTCTTACTTTCCTCTTTGGCCTCAGAGCTCAAAGCAGCAGACAAGCTGCAGGAAAAGGGGAGAGTGTCTGACTCAGAAGCAGGGGCCAAATACCAGAGCCAATGGTCGGTGAGCAGAGGCAAGGGTACCTGAAGATGGCTATCTGCCCATAATTGTTACCAGCCGCCAGGAACTTCCCGCAGGGTGAAAAACTCTGGGAGAAAATGGTCATGTGCAATCGCTGCAGAGCCTGAAACACTTCCATCTGTGGGGAGAGGACAGATGAAAGCTGTCTGGAAACTCCAATCCACAGACTCCTTCCTGGTTCCCCTACCGCCAGTTCGACTACTGCCCAAACTTCTCAGACCTCCACTGAGGCCCCCTAAGTAGGCATCTGCCCATAAAGTCCCAGGGGTGGCTCCAAGAAGAGGGTAAGGAAGGAAGGGGAGAGTTGACTCGAGGTGCCTAGAAGGACCTTGAGCAAGCACCTAGGCTCTCCTCCAAGTTTCCTTAACTGTTGAGTGGAGCTCAGGGGAGATTCTGTCAAAAATGTATGAGTTAATGTATATAAAGAGCTTCACACGTGGCTGCCTCATTGAAAGTGCACAAAATGTGGCTCTATTACCCCAATAAAGAATAACTTTATTGGGGTAATAAAGTACTACATTCTAAGGCCTACCCTCTACCTTTCATGTTAGGCCCATGAGGTATCTCTGGGTTACTCTTCTGCCCAGGGGTCAGAATCCAAGTCCTACCCACAGCCCGTGCAAAACAGGGTTCAGGAAGGCCTGAGGGAAGTGAGCAGGTGCAGAGTGGAGGGGGTCAATAGGGAGAGAAAGAGGACATCTGGAATACTTTCAATAATAAAAATAAGTTTTTTAAATTTGCCCTGGCCAGTGTGTTCTGTAGAATGTCAGCCTGTGGACTAAAGGGTCCGGGGTTTAATTCCTGATCAAGGGCACATACCTGGGTTACAGGTTCAATCCCCTGCCGGGCTGGGGCGCCTTCCGGAAACAACCAATTGGTGGGTCTCTCTCGCAGAGATGTTTGTCCCTCCACCCCCACACCCACACCCCCACACCCCCGCCCGCTCCTTTCTCTCTCCCTTCACTCTAAGGAATCTATGGGGAAAAAAATCCTCGGGTGAAGATTAACAACAAAATTGGGTTGTCTTGTTGAGTTCTAGAGTCCTTTCTATATTCCTCATGAAAGTACTTTAATTAAAATATTTTTTAAAAAAAGAAAAACGGCTCAGGGAAGGACTCCTTGTCCTCCCCTTCTGAACTGGGCATAGACTACAAACCCCAGAAGGCACTGCGCACCATGTCTGCCTCACCTGACCCAGAGGCACCGTGGGCGGCACAGCTCGCTCCATCTCGATAACTACAAATCCCAGAGTGCTCCGCGCGACACAGCCTCACGGGTCCGGACGTGTTCTGGAGAGGCTTACCTTCCCGGCGTCCCACTGGTCCAATACCGCCGGCTGGGCCGGCCGGAAGGCGGTTGCCGCGTTACTACCAGAGCCCCAGGAGCTCAGGTGAACGCCGCGAAGACCTCCCGGGCCGCCCCCCGACACTAAGAGGCGCCCACCGCAGCCCCGCTAGGCCGGACCCCTCCCCCACCCCGCCGAGGAGACCCGCCTTCCAGCAGCGCGCCACCCGTCTTCCGCGCAGCACTTAATCTCGCTGCTGCGCGCGCCTAAAGCCACACCTCTCGCGTGTGGCCACGCCCTCGGAGCTCCGCCTCTGTCGCCCGGATCCCACCTTCTGCCCCCAGGAGCCCGAACCCCAATGATTCTTCAGCAGCCCCTGGAGTGTGGCTCCCCGAGTCGGGCCCTACGCGACTCGGGGGTGCCTCGAAGCCTGGACGCGAGGTGTGTATGGGGGCCCTAGGTGGGCCTAGCCCATGGGCGCAAGAACTTTGGCTAGGGGCTCAGGGCTTGTCTGCAAGATGACACACAGCGGGGCAAATCAGCAGGACTTGGGCATGAGCTGAGTCAGGTTTGGAGACTTCCAGAGAGTGGGGGTGACTTAGGCGTCAGCTAAGATATGGGCTGGGGGATTCCTGGCTGACGTTCCAGTCTCAGGCTGGCAGATCTTGGGAATGGGACCAAGAGGGTGGGGTGCACCTAGCTCTCTTTTCTCCCTAGCTCCCCTCTCCGAGGAGCTGTGCCCATGAGCACCAAACGGCGCCTGAAGGAGGAGCAGTGAGTCTGGGAACAGGGAGGGACTCCCAGCAAGACCTCTGTCAACTCAGGTCCTCATCATCCTGCCTCCCCTCTGAATATCCCAGCCTACCTGCCTCCTGGTCTCTCCCCAGGGAGCCCCTGCGCAAGCAGTTCCTGTCTGAGGAGAATATGGCCACCCACTTCTCTCAACTCAGCCTGCATAATGACCACCCTTACTGCAGCCCCCCACTGGCATTCTCCCCAGCTCTGCCCCGACTCAGGTAAGTACCATCCACTAGCCACTGACTGGGCCTTCTGGAGGATCACACCTCCTGGGAGCCAACTTTCAGGCCTTGCCTCATCCTGCTATTTTTAACTTCTAGCCAACCTCTGTTGTTGCTTCTCTTGGCTCCTTAGAAGGTAGAGGCAGCCTAGGAGCCCTGGGGGACCTGAACCTGGTAGGAGGAGGCTCTGCCACGCCATCCTCAGTCCTAACTGTCATTTCCTATTCCAGGAGCCCTTGCTCTGAACTGCTTCTCTGGCGCTACCCTGGGAACCTGATCCCTGAGGCTCTGAGGCTGCTGAGGCTGGGGGACACCCCTGCCTCCCACTACTCTACAACCCCAGCTGGGGAAATAATGGAGTCCTGAGTGCTGG
This sequence comes from Lasiurus borealis, assembly GCA_004026805.1. Taxonomy (NCBI): domain Eukaryota; kingdom Metazoa; phylum Chordata; class Mammalia; order Chiroptera; family Vespertilionidae; genus Lasiurus; species Lasiurus borealis. Next base: position 17,021 of record PVJN01037617.1, on the reverse strand, counting down.
CAGACAGTGTACCTGCCCACGCTCCTTCTCCCCCACAACAGGGGAGATCAACACCCTCATGAAGGGAACAGCTGCCCTGCTTTTCCTCCAGACCAGGCCTTGACCATCAAGACTTTCCCCCAACAGAGAAAGACAGAGCCTGGGGTAGAAGGGACAGGAGCATGAGAAGGAGGCATTCTCCCCTATCCCCCAGAAGAAATGAATAAAGATTGCTGAGCAGATGATGGCTTCAGTCTGGAACCTGGGACCTTTGGGAAGAGAAGGCAAGACTGGGGCACAAGATGCTTCAATTTCTCCTCAAGATCTTCCCTGGAAAACGGTCATAGTCTGGCCAGGTCCTGGCAGGCTGGGCTCAGGCATTGAGAATGTGTGAGTCAGAGCCTCACCCCCGCCCCCGAGGCTGACTCACTCCTCCCCTCCAGCTCAGGCTGGAGAATCATGCCACTCTCCAATCCATTTAAAGTTAAAGATTTTTTTATTAATAAATTCCCCCGCCCCTCCAAACTTTCTACCCAAAATAAATATCTCCCCTCCTTTGAGGGTTGGTGGGGGCAGTGTCTCAAGGCCAGCCCCCCTAGAGGGCCAGCCCCCTAGTGTTAGGAACAGGTCCCTAACCCCCAGGCTAAGACCCCAGTGCTGGAATTTCAGCACATGAGTGGGTGGGACCTGGTGTTCTGTCTGTGCCTCACTTCAGCCTGACCCCCAAGCCATGGGGATCGGGGACCTTTGTGCAAATGTTGCAGTTCCTAGTGTCAGTCATCTGGTGTGAGCCAGCCTGGGTCTCCTTTTCTGTCCTGGAGCCAGAGACAGGGCAGTCAGATACTTGGATCCAGGCCTCAGATAAGTGATTCACCTGTCCCCCCATTCCTGCACACCCCTGTCATAGGAGTAGCATGGCTCTAGTCTGGGAGGCAAGGGCTGGTTCCACAATGAATGAATGACGAGTGGGCAATCTCCCGATGACCAGGAAAGCTCATTGTCACTGGATCAGTGCTGCGCCAGGACAGCCCTCCCCGCCGGTCTCCTCAATGGGGGCTGCAAGATAAGAAGAGGGGTCATCAAAACCTGAGGAAATGTTGAGGTGTGATGGGGAGGGGGGCAAGAACAGGGCACACTTACTGGTAAACTTCTCTCTCCTCCGGCACCGTCTCCAGACCAGGAAGCCAGAAAGCAGTCCCAGCACAAGGGCCAGGCTCAGGGCGCCCCCCAAGATGGGCCACAACAGCCCAAAGGAGGCCGAGGGAGCCCCAGCACCTGCAGGCAGGACTCAAAAGTCAGACCTCAGCCCTCTCTGGACCAGCCCCACCCTCAAGTCTTTCTGAATTGGAGCCCCTTCCTCATTCGCCTCCCAGTTAATTTCCCAGATCTAAAGCCATCTGCTTCCCTCTCTACCCCAGGCAACTCTCCCCTAGTCTGGGATCCGCTCGCCTCTGGCCCCGCCTCTCACTCACATCCCCGGCAGAAGTCGCTATGCGGTAGGGCTGGACATGACTCGCAGTTCATGCACTTGTCGAGGTCCTCGCTCCAGGAGCTGCCGCGAGAGCAGGGAGTGGTGCCTGGGGAAGGGGATCAGAGGCTGGGGGCGGGGCGCGGCTATTCTGGGGGCTGAGGTCTGGGTCGGCCGGCTCGTATAACGTGAGTCACCGGCGCCCTCTTCCCGCATTCCTCACAGGTGACCGCACCGCCCGACCAGGATACAGCAGCGCGGGGTGGGGGGGAGCCGTCGGGCAGGAGGCTGGGGGGGTGTCAGGTCCCTCCTACACCCCCCCCCCCGCCGCCGCCGCCGCCGAGTGACTCATTCCTGGGCATTGGGCCCGACCCCGGTCCCTCCCCCCCGCATAGCTGGGCACTGAAGTCACCGGATGGAAGGGGGCACCCCACATGGTATGGGGGACACAGACCCCCCGGGTCTCTCGACACCGCACCCCGACTCCGGTCTCGGGGGCAGGGCAGGCCTGGTATTGACCAGGCGGGGGGCCTGCCCCCTCACCGGATGAGACATCCCGCCTTCAAACTTTCTCCACTTCCGAGTCCGAGTTGGACAGGCAGGAAACTGAGGCCGGGGCTGGGCATGAAGCTTGGAGCGAGAGGGGACCTCCCCGGCCAGGGAGCGCGGTGTCTGGAAACTACCTGACCCCCGATCCCATGGACCCCCCCCCCCAGATCTGCCCCCTCTTCTAGTTCCCCCAAACCGCTCCCGCATCCCGGGACCCGGTTCCCCGTCCTCCCGCGCTCCCGCCCAGCCCCAGCCCCAGCCCCAGCCCCAGCGAGGCGCCCGGCGTACCTGACACCGGCTCCGCGGCCGCCGCGCTCAGCAGCGCCAGCCCGAGCCCCAGCACCAGCAGCCGCGGCAGAGGGCGCAGCGGGGCCGGAGGCATAGTGCGCGTCCCGCGACCGCTACGGTCTGAGACCGCCGCTAGCCGCCGGGACAGACAGCCTCACCCGGTCCCCGCCCCCGCCTTCCGGGGCGGACCCACGCCTCCGCCGGCCCAGCGGCCCGCCCCGGCCCCGCCCGCCCGCCCGCCCGGCCGCTGGGTCAGTCGGTAGCACTAACCCCGCCAGCGTGCTCGGCTGCCCGGGCTGCGGGGCCTGGCTGGGACAGATAGGCTGCCCGCTCGGCGCTCAGGTCTGGGAGGAGTGGGGGGGGGGCGGGGGGGACGAGAATCAGACCTGAAACCATCCATCCCAGCTTTAAGGACAGCATAAAAATATGATAATGTGTCCTTTAATTTTTACCTTATGACATACACTGAGTGGCCAGATTATTATGATCTCTGAATGCATAATTATCTGGCCACTCAGAGTATACCCTATATAATAATCCTATATAATAAAGGGCTAATATGCAAATTGTCCCCTCCACCAGGAGTTCGACTAACAGGCGGCCCAACCGCCCATGTCCCCTCGCCTGGCCAGGCTGGCCGGCCCGCACCCATGCACCAATTCCTGCACTGGGCCTCTAATACATACATATATACACACACATATACACACACACTGGGTGGCCAGATTGTTTGCACTCAGAGATCATAATAATCTGGCCACCCAGTGTAGTTACCTAGTGAAATGTGGACTTGTTTCCATTTTGCAGAGTGTGAAACTGAGGGACAGGAAGGTGGAGGAGCCGCGGCCCAAGTTCTGTTTGGCTCCCCGCCCCGCGCCCTGACTCACTGCGGGCCCCCACCTCGGTCGCTGAGGTCCCCTCGCCCGGGCCAGATGCGGTGCAGCACCCCAGTCTGAAGCGTCCGCAGAGGTCTGGACCGGGGTCTCTGCCCCTCCCCGGGGCGGTGGTCCAGTGACGTCACCGCCTCTTTAAGACCCCCGCCTCCGCCCGTCCCCGCACTCGCGGCTCTTACGGACCTCTGCAGAGCCCTACCTTCTCAGGTGAGCCTCGGGACGGAGTGTGAGCTGGGAGAGGGGGTGGATGCCTGGAGGAGCCGGCTGCGGGGTGCGGGCAGCGTGGGGAGCCTGCACTGATCCTCGGGCGAGTCCCCGGCGGGGCCAGATCGAGACCTTTGCGGTTCGAAAGTGGCTAAACGCCCCTCCTCGCTTCTCCTGGGACAAAGGCACCGAAACCCGTCGCCCTTCCCCCACCTGCACTGCTCGCCGGGTCGGTCGCCCCTCCCCCTCACCTGCGGAGCGGACCCCAGGCTGGCGCCGCCTTCAAACTATCCCGCGCGCGCGCTGCTCCCAGGAAGACGGGGGACGGAGGACACCCACTTTTGAGCCGGACTTCGAAGCGGGGGTCGGGAGCGGTAAGGAGAGTCCTCGGTCAAAATCGAGCCGAGAGTATGTGGAAAGGGAACGGAGTGGAGGGGAGAAGCGCAAGGTGCCTGGGCTGGGGAGGCCGCGGCTTTAATTCGGCTAGACGCCTGGAGGTGTAGACCCGGGACTGGGATGGAAGAGGGCTGGCCCACCCCATCCGGTCTCCCCCCAGGTCTTCAGCTCGGGCCTAACGGCGCAAATAAAAGTGAGTAGAGGGTTTGCTCTCTAGTCACACTGCTGAGCTGGGTTTAGGTCCCTGCCGCCGTCCGGAACCTTTGGGCAATGGAGAGCCACAACAAACACCTGCACAGAACTGATCTGGATGGAGACCTCCAACGTGAAATGAGACGTGAGGGGAGACAGGCGGAGGGGCTGCTGTAGAGGAGCTGGTTCACTCGATCGGCCCAAGGATTTTAGCTCCTTCTAGAGAAGTTGTGTCTTGAGAGGATTGCATTATGGGAAAGAATACACACACACACACACAAAAAAAAAAATGTCCCGGGCCTTGGCAGTATGCTCTATGGCCCCAAGGAAGGGCAGAAGAATGGAACCCAGGGAGACAGCCAGTGGCCTTAGGGATGGAAGTGCTTTTGGGTGAGAGTCCTCTGCCTCCCTCTACCTTCCCCCCATCTCTCCTGCCCCTCCTGGGATTGGATGAGGCTGTGCTGGGGCAGGCCAGGTGGGGACTGGTGGGCCACACTGTACAGAAGAAGATCTTTGAGATCAAACTGGTAACCACCTGCCTGCGGTATCGAACCATGTTGGGGTGAGGGGTTTGGACTCTTCTGTTGGGTGCTGAGAAGAAGGTTGGATCGCTAATCTTGATGGCTTTAAGAGTGAAACCCAATAGCCAGCGCCAACCTTCCATCTGTGCTCTCTGTGGAAACACCTGCAAACTTTGCTGTCACTCTGCTGTTTGATCAAATGTACCCATAGTGGCTGAGGCCAGGGACTGGCATGCTGGCTTAGGCTTTATATTATCTTTCTTTTGTACTCAAAACAGACTAGCACATAACTAGGGGAAAAGAAATATATGCTAAGGCATTAATGCTCATTTTGGCCATGAGAAAATGAGGCTCGGGACAAGACATGGCACCCCATCTCCCAAGGTTTATACTCTCGGTGTTCTGTGTGGCCATGGCACGTGGCATGGGGATTAGAATTCAATGGAAATGAGGGATCCTGGCCAGCTGGTCCTAACATTACTCTGTTCTGTCCCCAGGGCAGCTCTTTTCATCCTCAACCTCATCATGGCTTCCGCTGGTCTGCAAATCCTGGGGATCGTCCTGACGTTGCTTGGCTGGGTGAATGCTCTAGTGTCCTGCGCCCTGCCCCTGTGGAAGGTGACCGCCTTCATCGGCAACAGCATTGTGGTGGCCCAGGTCATATGGGAGGGGCTGTGGATGTCCTGCGTGGTGCAGAGCACAGGCCAGATGCAGTGCAAGGTCTACGACTCGATGCTGGCGCTGCCCCAGGACCTGCAGGCTGCCCGCGCCCTCTGCATCATCACCCTCCTCATCACCCTGGTGGGTCTGCTCATCTACCTCGGTGGGGCCAAGTGTACCACCTGTGTGGAGGACAAGGACTCCAAGGCCCGTCTGGTGCTCACCTCTGGGATCATCTTTGTCATCTCAGGGGTCCTGACCCTAATCCCCATCTGCTGGACGGCCCACGCCATCATCCAGGACTTCTACAACCCCCTCGTGGCAGAGCCCCAAAAGCGAGAGCTGGGGGCCTCCCTCTACCTGGGCTGGGCGGCTTCTGGTCTTCTGTTGCTGGGTGGGGGGCTGCTGTGCTACACCTGTCCCTCTGGGGGGTCCCGGGCCTCCAGCCACTACCTGGCCCGATACTCAGCATCTGCCCCTCGAGCCATCTCTCAAGGGCCCTCTGAATACCCCACCAAGAATTACGTCTGATGGGTAAGAGGATGGGGGCTCCCTTGACCATGGAGCTTAACCCCTGAGCTGGAGTCATCAGAATGCATGACAGTTTCTCGGTTGCTTTTATCTCGTTTTTCCTTTTTATTGGGCAAGGGGGTATTTTTCTTTTAAGCCATTTGTTAAGCACCAAACCAAGAAGAAATTCAGTCTCTCACCTGGCCTCTGCTGCTGGCATTTCTCACCTTTGGATGATGAGACCAAGGAGGCAACAGTTTCTCCGTCTTTCTCCACCTTGGACATTCCCATCTTGGAGGCCAGCCTGGAGCTGTGACCCCTGGGTGAAGGCTGTTTGCTGACCACAAGATGCTTTGACAGTCTGTCCCCAAGAGTTCCTGCTGTGGTGGGGCAGGGCTTGCAGGGATAAGCCCCACCTTGTTGATCAGGCCTCTGTGACCCAGAGCTCTTGAGCCTCAGGTACCCTTGAGAAGACCAGGTGATAAGTTACCCCAAACCATCTACCTCCAAGGATTCTGACCTCTGGCTCTTCCATCTTGTCTCAGAGTTGCTTCCCAACCACGCTTGTAGACCCCTGACCCTCCTCGTCTCCAGGCCCGGCACACTTCTGCCGTGGCACACCCACACACTAGTTTTTACTAAATAAAGAGTTTTGTTTTGTTACTTGCCATGAGAGTTGCTGGGAGGCTGCTGAGTTCCAGCCTGGAGTAAGGTGAACATGAGCCGCTCCCCTCCTTTGTTGCTCACCTGCCTAGCACAGCCTGCGTGAGGTTACCCGCTCAGCAGGACCTGGAGCAGACCTTGGCCTGACAGCCAGGGCCACCTGGTCTTCCCTGCCCAATCACAGATCAAGGCAGCAGAGGTACAAATACTCTTTATTCTGGGATCAGGTGGGGGCAGGGAGTGGGCTGGGCCCTTCTGGCTTGGAGGAGATTGGCTTCTCCCAGAGGGCCTGGCCTGGGTCTCTGAATGAAGGTGGTGGCCAGACTGGAGGGGACTGGCTCCAGGGCCTGCAGAGCATAATCCTCTCCTTGTCTGAGCCAAGGAGTACTGCCCTTTGGGTGAGGCCCAAGTTCCAGGGGCAGAGAGGCCTCAGGAAGGGGAGGAGAGCCAATCTAGGTCCAGAAAGCAGAAGAAAGCAACTGATTGGGGGGTTTGGATGGCCAAAACGTGGGGACCCCATGGAGGAGGGTCTGGGCTCAGCCAAGCCATCTGAGTCTAGCCCAGCAGCCAAACCTGGCTGAAACGCCTAGAAAGTAGGTTTCACCTGGGGAAGGAGTTGAGGGTAGAAGGCAGGGGTTGGAGAAGGCATCCAGCACAAAGTCCAGGCTCTGAGCAGCGGGCTTCTGGAGACACCTCACACATAGTCCCTCTTGTCCATTCCAGAGGTGCCGGAGCGAGAGGGGATGGAGTAGCCCAGCCTGGGTCCTCGGGGTCGGTCGATCTGGGGCGGGGGGCATGTGCAGCAGAGAAGGCCCCCACCCAGCATGAGCAGGGCAGCTGCTGCCCAGCCCAGGTAAAGGGAGGCCCCCAGCTCCCGCTTGAGGGCCTCGGCCACCAGGGGGTTGTAGAAGTCCTGGATGATGGCGTGGGCCGTCCAGCAGATGGGGATGAGAACCAGGATGCCTGAGAGGAGGAGGATGACCCCCGCGGTGAGCACAATTCGGGCTTTTGCACCTTCATCTTCCACGCAGGTGGTGCACTGGGCTCCCGTAATGGCCACCAGCAGACCGAGCAGGGAGAGCAGGAGGGCGACGACACAGAGGGCGCGGGCAGCCTGCAGGTCCTGGGGCAGCGCCAGCATCGAGTCGTAGACCTTGCACTGCAACTGGCCTGTGCTCTGCACCACACAGGACATCCACAGCCCCTCCCACATCACCTGGGCCACCACGATGCTGTTGCCGATGAAGGCGGTCACCTTCCACAGAGGCAGGGCGCAGGACACCAGGGTCCCCAGCCAGCCCAGCACAGCCAGGGTCATGCCTAGCAGTTCTAGGCCGGCTGAAGCCATCTGCCCCTCCCGTTAGGTCTTCTCGGCACTCGGTGGCCCGGTTAACTGAGGAGTGCGTCAGACGCTGCCAAGCAGGGTCTTGGTGTCTGCCAGGTAGGGGCAGTCAGTGTCCTCAGGCCAAGACAGTCCTCACATTTGTGAGACTCTTGAAAGGCACCTCCTTGCTCTGTGCCCCTCTCAGGTGTGTCCCTGGTCCCCAACAAACAAAATCTCACAGTCCTGCGTAGTTGAATGGCTGGTGTCCCCTTGAGGTGCCTAGCGGCTGCTGCTCCTCCTGCCACTCTGCCTGTCTGACCAGCTCCGCAGAACCTACCCTCCGACCCACCTTCAGGCTGGGGAGAGCCTCATCCCTCTGGCTGGCGCAGGATCACCAGGAGCAGTGCAGCCTTGCCCGGGGCACCTGAGGACTGCGGCTCCTGGCCACAGACATGGGGTTTTAAGACCGGCGCAGGGGAGGAGCAACCAGACCAAGACTGGGAGGCTGGTGCTGTGGGAGGAGGCGGGGGCTGGTCGGGGGGGGGAGGTGTGGAGGATCGGGGAAAGAGCATACCATGACTGGGAAGAAAAAGGGGAGGAAGAAGAACATCTATGCCCGTGGGAACCCAGAGACAAAGCTAGGGTGAGCACTGGCCTGGTAGCTCACTTGGTTAGAGTGTCCTCCACATATGCCAAGGCTTGGAGTTCCACCCCCAGTCAGGGCACATACAAGAATCAACCAATGAATGCATAAATAAGTGGAACGACAGATCTCTCTAGAAGAAGAAGAAAGGGAGGAAGGGAAGGAGGGAGGGAGGAAAAGAAGGAAGGAAGGAAAGGAAAATATGGTGAGTCTCAGGGAGAAGAAATGGAACTCAAAATGTAACAGTTGGCTCAGAAGTGGGAGAGTTGGGGGGCTCAGCCCGCCTTCCTGAGCCTCCTCCACCCCCAGCCACCCCTCCCTCGCGGTCTTTGCTCTTCTGGGCTGGTTCATTTCATGATGATGCAAGGGCACCCCAGCTTTTCCAGTATCGAGAACCCCCACCCGCCCCTCCCCAGCGCCAGGACTCTCCGGAATTCGATCTGCCTCCTGTCTCAGCCCAGCGGCCCTGGCGGCTCCCGAGGGAGGGGCCCCGCCCGCACCGTTTCCTAGGCGACAGGTGCCTGGCGCCTAGCTCAGGTGGCATCGTCCAGGCAACGGCCTAGAAAACCACCCCCCTCACTTCTACCTCAGCCCAGGTATGCTCTCTCCACCCCCTCAACTGAAACTGGGGGCCCAGCTGTAGTCTCTAGAGGCCAGGGGATAAAGAGCCTGTTGTGGGAGTGGGGGAGGAGCACTCAGCCTGGAGTGAGAGGAGAGAAGCAGGGACAGGAGCACTGGGTGGAGTTGAAGCTCAGGACCCCTCTCATGCCCAGGGGAAGTGATTACTCTGGATGAAATACCATAACACAAAGAAAGGCCACAGGGGTTAGGCCCAGGTGACTCAGCTTTCTTTGAACCCTGCCTCATCATCCTCAAGGAAGATGCTCTTGATAGAAACATCAATGATGAGAATCATTGACTAGCTGCCTCCTATATGCCCCCTACTGGGGATCCAGCCCACAACCCAGGCCTGAGCCCTGACTGACCGGGAATCAAACCATGACCTCCTGGTCCCTGGGTCGACACTCAACCACTGAGCCACACCAGCCAGGCTGGAGGTAAATTAAAACACAGACACACACACAAACCCAAAATACACAATAGCTCGACCTGCTACTTCTGCTGGCAAAGGAAAGACAAAAGAAAAAATATATAGCTCCTTACCAACAGGTACCATATGTTAGTTTTTTTAAAATATATTTTTATTGATTTCAGAGAGGGAGAGGGAGAGAAACATCAATGATGAAAGAGAATCATTGATTGGCTGGCTCCTGCATGCCCCCTACTGGGGATCGAGCCCACAACCTGGACATGTGTCCTTGATGGGAATCAAACCAGGACCCTTCAGTCCTCAGGCCAATGCTCTGTTCACTGAGCCAAACCAGCTAGGGCTGTTAATATTTTTTTAAGCACAGTCAAATGATTTTTATATTAATATCTCTCATAATGTATTATCTAGATTGAGGACACGAAGAACTAACCAGTACAAAAGCTGTGATATATTGTCTTTCTAGATTTTATGAAAGTCATGAGGCCAGCTCTGTAGCACAAAGCATACCATTATATGTCCACAAATAAGCCAAAATATGATGTGCAATTGATTTTTGACAAGGATGCCAATATCTTTCAATAGAAAAAGAAAAGTCTCTTCAACAAATGATGCTGAGAAAATTGGAGAACCACATGCAAAAGAATGAAGTTGGAACCCCATCTAACTCCATATACAAAAATGAACTCAGAATGGACCAACAACCTAAATGTAAGGTGTAAAATTATAACTTTCAGAAGAAAACATGGGGATAAACCTTTATGAATTCAAATTTGCCAATGGATTTGTAGATTTGACTCCAAAAAAAGAAAAAGAAGAAAGAAAGACCCTCTTCCTCAAAACCCCTTGGAGCCCTGGCACTCCCCTTGTGTAGGGTAGCCTGGGCGTCACACACACCATGGCTCAAACCCTGCCCTACCCCATCGGGACAGATTTTGGAAAGTCAAGGTCCTTAACCTCCTTGGGTCAAAGACCCTTTTGAGAAACCTCCTGAGATCCACAAACATGAGCCCATCATTTGGGGGCAGGGATCGTGAACTCTCTTAACCCCTCTCCTCTGTGCTAAGAATTGAGAATTATTGTGTGAAAGTAGGCGGGGGGTGGGTGGGGGGGAGCACTGATGACAATTCCAACTTTCCAAGATGGCTGTGAGGACTCAAAGGCAGCTCTGCCCTGGAGGAGCCTCTCACTTCCATGCCTCCTGAGGAAGACCAGTGGCTGACCACTCTGGGAGGAAGTCCCTTCAACAGGTGCCCAGGAGAGCTGGGAGTACCCACACACACCTGGTCACTGTGCCACTCTACAACCTGGGGGAGGGGAGGGCGCTGGGTGCTTCCTCGTCTGCTCAATGGGCTCTATTTATAAATAATTATTTTAAATTTTAAAAATTCATTTTAGAGTCAGGAAGAGAGAGAGGAACATTTACCACTGTTCCACCCACTCAGGCCTCATTGGCGACTCCTGTATGTGCTCTGACTAGATATCAAACCCCAAATCCTGGCCCATCTGGATGGTGCTCCAACCAACTGAGCCACCAGGCCAGGGCTCTAAATAATTCTAATTTCAGATTGGTGCTTTGCTCTTTAGGATATTTTAAGAGAGGTTTATACTTTCATCAGATTTGCAAAGGGATAGTTGACCCAAAAATGCTTAAGAACCCCTAAAATGGGGAGACTAAAGCTAGAGCTAATCAGTGGGTCTGCAAGTGAGCTACTGTGGTTGGGGCTTCCTCTACCCCTGGAACCTTCCTGGTGCCTCCCCTCAGGGCCCGGTGCCACCCCATAGGGCCTTGGGTAAGTGAGGCTGACTCTGGATGCCTGAGAACTGGGAGGAGAGTGCTGATGGACACAGAGAATCTTGTGTGGGTTTGTCCAGCTTCTCCAGCATCCTAGGCCTCACATTGCATGGGGAGAGCGGGTCTCTGAGAAGAAAGGCAAATAGAAGCAAGCTTTGAGTAGGCTCCCTCTAGGGCAGTGATTCAAACCTTTTTTAATGCCGCAACCCTTTAATACAGTTCCTTATGTTGTGGTGACTCCCAACCATAAAGTTATTTTCGTTGCTACTTCATAACTGTAATTTTGCTATTGTTAATGGATCATAATGTAAATATCTGTGCTTTCTGGTGGTCTTAGGCTCTACAGCAGTGGAGTCGCCTAAGACCATCGGGGTCTCTGGAAGGGCCCACTGACCTGACCACAAGGCCTACTATCCTGGGCAGCCAGCTCAGGGCCTCTGTGGGCCCCACACCCAGAGCAAGTCTGCCTCCTGCCTTGGCCAGAAGGTGACCAACTCATCCTGATTTGCCGGGGGCATTCTGGTTTGAGTCCTGCGTCCTAGGGAAACAGGGACAGTTGGTCAGCCTTGCTTCCAGTTCCACAGGCAGCTCTGAATCCTTAACGTTCCCGGGGCTGGTTCAGTTTAATGGATAGAGGATTGGCCTGCAGACTGAAGGGTCCCAGGTTCTTTTCAGTCAAGAGCATATGCACTGGTTGCAGGCTTGGTCCCCAGTAAGGGGTGTGTAGGAGGCAGCCAATCAATGGTTCTCTCTTGTCATTAATGTTTCTCTCTCTCCCTTCTTCTCTGACATTAATAAAAATATATTTAAAACAAACAAACAAACAAGCAAACCCTTAACGTTATCACAGGGCCGTGTGTGGTGCTGCACACTCCAGGTAATGGTAGTGCCCCAAGAAGGCAATAAGAGGACTCTGATTTTTTTTTTTTAGATCTTAGTTCTTTGGCCCCAAATCTCTACACTCAAGCAGGGGGAGACCCCACACTGCTAAGGACTGGCCAGCCACATGAGAGATGGTTGCTCAGAAGATAAAGATACCCCCACTTTTATCCCCCACCTCCAGAGACCAGTCCCTGCTGGAGGTACCTCCAGCCAGGCCTGGCTGTTACAACTTCCTCCCGGGACACGCCCATTCTTCCCCTCTTTGATAAGGCGCTTGCCTAGAGGGAGAGTAAAAGTGGGAAAATTTGTCGCAGAACTGGAGAGACCGGCAGAGGGTGGGTGTGGCAAAGGACAGATTCCTAGTGCACCTAGACAAGAATGCATTTCCCGCCCTCAGGCCTCCTTGGATAGAGGCCAGGAGGCCCCAACCCCTCTTAGGTCACCTGATCCACCAGGATTTGGTTGGATCTGGAAACTGAAGGGTTAAAGTTGGAGCCTGAAGCAGGGACCGTGATGGGGCTGGAATGCCAGTGATATGGAGACTCCCACCCACCAAGGCCTAGCATTTCAATGGCACTTTAACACTTCCTCTTGAATCCCTACCCCCATCTGCCCTGGCCCAGGAAAGAAGTGGGATAGAACTTCACCTACAGAGGAAGGACACTCAGGAGGTGGCCTTGCCCTCCGCTGGCCCCTACAGGGAGGGATGGAACTGGACCTAATCTCTGTTCTCTTTGGGAGGGGGCAGGGTTGGGGAGGCTCTGGTGGGCAGAATACAAAGCCCCATCTTCTATCTCACTCTTTTTAAAATTTATTTTATTTTTCCTCACCTGAGAATATGCTGTTTATTGATTTTAAAAAGGGGAAAATATCCATGTGAGAGAGAAACTTTTTCTTCAATTGCTTCCCATAATGCGCCCCAACCGACCTGGGATCGAACCTGAAACCCGGTTATGGGTCCTGATTGGAAATCAAACCTGCCACCTTTCAGTGCGGGGGGGTGACACCCCAAGCAACTGAGCCACAACTGATGCCAGGTCAGGGCATCTATCTCACTCTTATAGAGGACGTGTGGGCCAATGATAATGGAGAATTAGTGGTTACCGTAGACACCATGGTGCTGGGAGTGACCTGGGATGGGCTTAGAGGCTGCACAGCCCCAAAGGCATCACATTCTGCTTTGGGGAGGTGACAGAGGCCCTGGTATTATAGCTAGAAAAGCAGGTCCAGGTTCCTGAACCAAAAGGTGTGGCTCAAACTTTGAGATCCCATAAGAATTCTCACCAGGCCCTGGCCAGTGTGGGCTAGGTGATTGGAGCGTTGGCCTGCACTGAAGGATCTTGGGTTCAATTTCCACTTAAGGGCACGTACCTGGGTTGCAGGTTCCATCAGGCCTGGGTGGAGGAGGCAATCCATGTGTTTCTCTTACATCCGATGTTTTTCTCTCTTCCTCTTCCTCCCTTCCACTCTCTCTAAAAGTCAATGGGAAAAAATCCTCCAGTGAGAGGATTTTATATATATCAAAGAGAATATATATATAAAAGAATTCTCATTGGTTTTACAACCCCCATTTTACAGACGTGGAAACAACCTAAGGAAATGTGGCCTAAGTGTATGTGAGTAAAACACCACAAGCCTGACACAACCCCAGATCCTGAACTGACTTTAGAGCATGCTCCTTACCCAGCGCAGAGGGGAATGCTGGGTAAGCGGGGCCTCCTGGTGCTTTTCTCTGAGGGCAGCACAGCAGGACAGCGCCATGGCTGAACCTCACACTCCAGAGTCAGCTATCCTCTCCAGCTCCCACTTCCTGTGCCGGGAAGTCTCTGCAGAGTCACACCTGGATCTGAAACCACCCTCCACCTGGCTCACTTCCCCCACGTCTGTGTACCTGGTGCAGAGAGCACCTGTGTTTGCTCACCACCTGCAGCAGGCAGCTTACTGGACTCTGGGTCAGACCTGGTGTCAACCCCACCCTAGGGATTCACTGGACAAGACACAGCTCCCCTAATCTCAGGTGCCTCCTGGCTGTAAAATAAGGGAGAAGTCTGCCCTGCTCACCTTCAGAGTCACCAAAGGCATTTGCCCCGGCCGCCAGCTCCGCATACGCCTGGGGGATCACTACAAGCATGTTTTGTCCAGAGGGTACTGGGGGTTTTACTTGTAAACCTGGGCAGACTCCATTGGTTAGGTAGCAATTGATTTTATTATCAATTGTAATTGTCAGCTTTCAACCAGCAGCAGTTATCCAGCTGGCGTTTTGAGGGTGGGGTTGTCCCCTCCTCAAAGTTGCCTTCTTGAAAGATACACAGGGTCTTGTCCTTCCTGTTTACCGCCTGATCCTTACCGGAGAGGAAAGGAAGAGGACAGGACCTATAGAGGTGGAGGAAGCAGCAGGCCAGCAGGAGTGAGAACTTGGCCATAATTCGAGAAAGGGGAAAGACCGTCACTATTTTATTCCTGTCCCAGTGAGAGCTTCATCAAGACACCAGTACCTGAGGCTCTTGCCTGAGGACTCAAAGGGCAGCCAAGGCTCCAGGTCAGTGAAGGGTAGAGCCTAAACCACAGTAAGGGAAGTTGGGAAAATAGCTCAGGAGATGGGCCAGAAAAGGACACTACCTATATGGATTGGGTGGCCCTAAACCCTGGAACCTGAGTATCACCTTATTTGAAAAAAGGGTCTTTGCACGTGTAATTAGGTTAAGACTTGAAAGATGAGATCATTCTGGACTTAGGGTTGGCCCCTTATCCCACAAAAGGTGTCATTAGAAAAAAAAGGAAGAAAAAAAAAAGCCCTAATTCCATGGTCAGCAAGCCACATGTGGCTCTTAGGCCCCTTGAGTGTGCCTCTTCCACAAAATACCATGGCCTGGATGAGTCTATTTTGAAAAAGTGGCGTTAGAAGAACTTTCAGTTTAAAATGTTTGGCTCTCAAAAGAAATTTCAATCGTTGTACTGTTGATACTTGGCTTTGTTGAGTTTGCTGATCACTGCCCTAACAGGTTTGGCTCAATGGATAGAGGGTTGGCCTGAGAACTGAAGGGTCCCAGGTTCGATTCTGGTCAGGGCAGTGGGGAGTGTGCAGTAGGCAGCTGATCGATGTTTCTCTCTCATCGAGGTTTCTAACTCTATCTCTCTCCCTTTCTCTCTGTAGAAAATCAACAAAATATATTTTAAAAACAAAACAAGAAAGAAGGAGATTTGAAACACAGACACAAGGAAAAAGGCCGTGTGAAAATGGAGGCAGAGACTAGGGTGATTTAGCCACAAGCCAAAGAAGGCCAGGAGCCACCAAAATCTGAACGGGGCAAGGAAGAATCCTCTCCTAGAGCCTTGGTGAGGAGCACAGTCCTGATTTTGTACTTCTGGTTTGCAGAGCTAGGAAAGAATAAATTTTTGTTGTTTTAAGGCACCCAGCTTGTGGTGATTTGCTACAGCAGTCACAGGAAACTCATACGCTGCTGCCTTTCTTGCTGGTAGGTCCCAGGATCTCAGAGGTCCTCCAAGGTCAAGTTGGCTTCCTGATACTGCTCCTGAGTGGCTACAGAAAAGCCCATTGAGATAGGATGTCTGCCTGGTTACCTGAGCCTCAGCTACCTGAGTAACAAAGAGAACTTTATTCTGAGTTGTAGCATACTGGGCAGAAACTGGCAGAGTGGCAGTGGAGAGCAGGTGAAGAAGGGGAAAGAACAGGGGCTTCCTCTCATGACTCATCTGGGAGCTTTCCTGTCCCGTGGGGATGACTTTACACCCGTTGCTCCAGGGTCCAGTATCGATTGTTCGTCAACACCACTGCTGTTTTCCTGCTGCACCCAGGCCCTTGGGACCCATGGATCTATTTCAGTTGAAAATATGACTTAAGATTTGGAAGGCAAGATCTGAGTTTTCAAGAAGCCATACACACCTAAGTAGAGGAAGGCCTTAATAGTAGCATCCAAACCCTCTACAGTGGTACCTCGAGATACGAGTGCCCTAACATACAAGATTTTTGGGATACGAGCTGTCGAGCGAGCGATTTTTGCTTTGAAATACAAGTAACAGTTGAGATACGAGTAACACGACCCACCAGTTTACCACGACTGGAGCATCTTCATAGTTTCCCATGCCTCAAGGTTATGGAACGAATTAAACTCGTATCTCGTGGTACCACTGTATTTTATAAAAGGAAATGAGGCAGTGCCCTTAGTCCTCTGCTCTGCCTCTTGCTTCAACAGTGTTTGGACGGAGCAGACCCAGGGGATGCCTCTTCTGGCCGCCAACCATCCTTCAACCTCTTTTCTAGTCACCACCTTCAGAACCTCAGACTTCCTCAGCGCCCAGACCAGCCAACACTTTTTTTTTTTCTTATTGCTGAACAGCCATGAGTTCCCATAGTCAGAATTATTCTCCGGAGGTAAAGGCTGCCATCAAGTGCCTGGCCAACCTGCATCTGTGGGTCCCCAACACCTACCTCTCTCTGGGCTCCATTTCTATCAAGACAGTGTGGCTTTGGAAGGCTGGCCTCTTATTCCTTGAGTTGTGAGTTGGCCGAGGAGAAGCTCAAGGGCACCTTTTAAAAAATAACTAATTTTGTTGTTGTTGTTGTGTTCATCCTCACCCAAGGATATTTTTTCACTGATTTTTTTTTTTTTTTTTTTTTTTTTAGAGAGACAGAGGAATAGAGGGAGAGCAGAGAGCGAAACATCAATGTGAGAGACACATTGATGTGTGGCTCCTACACGAATGAAGCCTGCAACTCAGGTACATGGCCTTCACCAGGAACAAACCTGAGACCTTTCTTTTTTTGTTTGTTTGTTAATCCTCACCCGAGGATATTTTTCCCATTGATTTTCAGAATGGAAGGGAGCGGGAGAGAAAGAAACATTGATGCGAGAGAGACACATGGATGTGTTGCCTCTGGCACAGCCCCCAACCAAGGCCAAGGATCGAGCCTGCAAGGTACATGCATGCTCTTGACTAGAATCAAACTCAGGACCTTTCAGTCCTCCGGCCTATGCTCTAGCCAC